>JAOEGS010010153.1:24156-70147 GCA_025447755.1 Corythornis vintsioides
CAAGATGTATATTATATGTAAGATATATACAGTATACAATATAAGATCTTATATTGTTTGGGGAACAAGCAATAAGGGAAACTAAAAACAAACTGTTTTAAAGTCAATTTAGCGCAGAAGCCTTAAAAGTGATATTTAAAATTAATGGGCTAACAATATATATTTGAAAATGACATTTTGCAGCAAAACCCTAGAAGTACCATACTGAGCTCTCTAAGAAGAAATTTCATTACAGAGATTTATTTGTGCATGACTGACTGTAGGATATTTTTTATGGTATGTTAAATTTAGGTACTGTGGGTACTGTATTTGTTTCACTGTAATTTCTGACTAATATCTAAATACAGGAGAATTAATTTCAGTGGGACAGTAAGAATGATTAGTTTAAAGTTTCATTGCATTATCATGGGACATTTAATTTGGCTCAGGAAGTCTAAGGCGCTGCTCCTGGCTTTTATTCTTTTAGTTAGTTCAACTAGGGCTGAATAGCATATTGCCTTTTACTGTTATTAATTGATGACAGTGTCTGGTACACTATGAACAGGTCTTGGGAACATCCCTGCTAGGTTGAGTGGAATTTTTCATATACATAGTTATTTATGTGGTGGAGCATTCAAACTTGAAACTCAAGTGTCTTCCAGGGAAATAATTTCTTATTGTCGCTTGTAAATATTTAAGGTCTTTTAATTATGCTGAGACAAATTGAGAGAAAATAAATTGTTTTCAGTCATAAAATCTGGCCAGTCTATGGGGCTTTAAATTAGTGAGTTTATTATGCTGAAGACATAGGATTCTACTTGTATTTATGATCATAAAAATTCAGATTATGAATAAATGCCCTCAATCTGTCATTCAGTAAATTTGTACTGTCTCTGACAATTCCAGGCAAATTTATATAGTGCTTTTAGACAAATGTAAGAGTAAACTAAATCTGTCATATTAGTGCATGTTAGTGCTGAGCAAACTAGTTTAGACTCGATAAGGATCTGTAATACATCCTTTCTGAACCTGGGCAAATTCCTCATTTTTAGAGCTGAAATAGTGTTCAAATCCTGAGATCTTTTCACTTCTGGCAGACTGAAATTCTAAGTGACCGTGTACCACATAAAACTATGCTTGTAGTATTTTTAACCATGGAAGTACTAAGGAATTGGTGTAAAGAAAGGTTTCAGTGTTGTGGGGATTTTTTTTGTTTGTTCAGTGGGGTTGTATGTAGTTAGGGGTTTGGTTTTTTTTTTTTGAGGGATATTTTTTTTTTTTGGTGGTTTTTGATTTTCTTCTGTTTTTCTGAAAGACTTTTTTCATCTTGGCATTGAATGCTAAAGTATCCAGTAGAATTTAGCCAGCATTCTGGATAATTGCACATCTACAGTACTCATTCTGTGATTTGTCTGAGATCAGATCATGTTATTAATGCAATTATCTTGTATAATTTTCTATTTGGATTATATAACTGGGTTGTTTAAAACTATTTCTGCATGGAACAGGTTCTACAAATCTCTACACATCAGTGCAGTGATAGGTCACAGTGATGAATAATTGTAGCACATGGTTCCTTCTACAAGTTGTACCTGAAAACCTCTCATAACCTTTCAAAACCCTGGCCTTGACAGACTGTTACAATTGCCTGTGATAAACATACCGAAAATAGCAGGTAACTTCTATACATTTTGAGCTGAAATAGGATTTGAGAGTTTGAGTTTGAGTGGTTATTTGGTAGGTACACAGACTGTGCCTGCTGTATGTATTTCAGCATAGCAATACAAGGCCAGTTCAGACCTCCCATGCCAGAGATGGTTCTGTTTACTTTGACATTTTGAATGTGTCTCTTGATGGTTTTTGCCCCCTCCTTGATCTAAGCAAGTACATTTTCAGCTCTGCCTTTCAGGGCTGCTGCTTCTGCTCTGACCATTCTGGTTTGTCCTTGTCTCTCCTCTTCTGGAGACCTGTGTTGGTTCTGCAAGGCAAGGCTTTGGTAGTGAGTGGGTTACAGGGGTATCTTCTATTAGAAGCTGTATCATCAACAGCTGTTCTGCAGAACATGATGCAGAGCTGAATGAAGACTTACAGTTTCTAATGTCCAATACAGCCTTTGCTAGAACAGAGCCTCTGCTGTCTGGTTTTCCAATTAGAGTGGCCCTGTCTGTTCTGACATCTGGCCAGGAGAGAACAGATTGATTCATCAGTAGTTGATTTCTGAGCCTATACATTCAACAAGTCTGGGGAAAATGCTTATTAAAAACTAATGTCATATCATACCTGTCCTTTGGAGCACAGTTATGTTCAAGCTTTTCAACAGTTGAAGGAATGTTGTTTCTTTCAGATTTCATATGATGAAGACCAAGAGTCAGTTTTGTCAGAAGGTAAAAAAAGTTAGTTTCAATTTACTAACCAGTAATAAATTGATTATGGGAGGAGAGACCACAACATGGAGATTATTCCTATGTAAATATATGGATTTGGAAGTCCTATACTTCAATGATGAGATGATGAAGAAAAAAAAAAAGGTCTTGGCAGCTTTTGATTTTTAAGGTTCTATTTTTAAATTCTGTTAGGATGGCACGGCCTAAGCAGAAAGACAAATTCAAGTCACACTTTTTATGTAATAGTGCTCATTTCTCTAAGGATCTGAAATGTCCCATTCATCAGTTCTGTTATCTCTCTGCTTGATGAGCACTTAAAGCTGAAACATGTAGCTATCTTAATCTACCGAGATATAGCAATGTTTGATACATAAATTAGAACCTGAACTAAAGCAACTGTATAATTTCTTACAGTGGCACAAAGGAGCCCTGACAAGGCTAGACTTTTTTTTTCCTGCCTCTTGTAAAGGTAATTAATTTTTGAAACCCCATGTGCTACTGTTTTTATTGGTTTGTTGTTCGTTTTTTTTTTTTCCCTCCCTATACAGTCTGAGGAGAAAAAAAAATACCAACCACACAACTATCCCAGAAGGTTTTACCTGCTGATTGGATATTATAATCAATTTTGTCTGCTTGGAAGGTGTTGCAAACGGATGAGAGGAGGATGTTAATTATAAGATAGTTGTGGAAATGACAAATCACAAGTGCAATCAATCTCACTTCTGTCTTCAGGGAGGAGTTTACTGCAAGGCTTAGCTTGAACATGACAGCTTGACAAATCAAGGTTACTTCACTTTGAGAATTAAAGTCATAGGCAGCATGTAGTGGTGAGATCATAGCTTGGAGAGGTAATTAGGGTATTTCTGAGACCTCTGTGGGATTGGTTGTTGGTTGTGAAGGGTTGGGTGCCCTGAGGGATTGAACATGGGATGCCTGCAGCATTGCAGGGCAGCCCCTGGGGATGGGTCTTCTGTGACCCAGTCTGAAACTCACATGTCTTTTTATGCCTCCTGTCCCTCACCCTTCCACCATGCAACATCAATTCAACATGCTTTACTTTGATAGGATAAGTAATGTATGGGAATACTTGAAAAGAAATTAAGAAATGAGCTTCTTGCTATAAGGAGTAAAAAAAAACCCTTAGTTAATACAACCGTAATAAAAGTAGTTACAGCTTGCATTACACTCATCATTTTATTCTTGGTGTTTGTGTTAAGATGTACTTGTTTTAATCAAAGATAGTGAGACCCCTCAGATGTAGGAGGAAGATTAAATGACAACAAACTTTTTGACCTGTACATTGCATGCTGTCTGAGAAGAGGAGGACTCTGTAGGTGTATATCTGCTATGCTTATTGGCCTGTTTATGTATTGAAACATTATGTATTAAATCTTATCTACAGCCTCTTCCTAAAAGTCAAGCCTGGAATAATATTTTTTCAAACATCTGGTACACTTGGGGCTGTTTATTTACATTTTATCACCAAAAGATCCCAATAAAAAGCACACTAAACCCCAAACCTATGTGCTTATGGTTTTACTTGAAACTGATGTTGAGAGAGCTATCTGTTATCCTTTGATTGAAGGGACATGTACATTCTTGTAATTAGGGTAGCCTAGAGCTTTAAAGGCTTTGCAGTTTCCATACATTTGTTTTGTGTTGGAAATAGGGAAGAAAAGGTACTTGAATAAATACATACAACTGTATTTTGTGTACGTGAATGTAATTTGTGCACATGTAAACATAGGACAATTTAATTTAAATTCACTTTTAATTAAAAATATCTTTAACTTGACTGTAAATAAATGGGTCTCTAATGCCATGCCAGTCCTTCATCCTGAATTAGTTCACTAACACAGCATCAGCCCCCCAATGCATGTTTAGAGTTCTTTTTGTTTCACAAAAACAACAAAAAAGACTGAATTCCTAATCCTTGTTTTTGATCTTTTTTCACATTATGAATAAAAGGTGGGAAACAAAAGTGAGCATTGCTTTCACATCCACAGGCTCTCCCTTAGTGGCTAAACTGAACCATTTTGCTTTAAAAGCAGCTGTGCCAGGGGAAGCCTTACAAATCAGGGATGATGGAGCTGACATTTGAAGAGCTTGGCCAATGTGTCACATGTTAGGCCAATAGATGTCAATCTAAATCCTATTGAGAAAAGCAAACTAATGAGTCAGACAAACCTACTGGTACTGCGTGTTTGCCCTCCAGATCAAAAACATTTGCTGGTTTCAGGGAAAGAGTAACTTCAAGAAACTCGAATTACAATTTAGTTTTGTTTTCAAAGATTGTGATGTTTTAACAGAAGATACTGCTTTTTAGCCATAAACAAGAGCAACATTGCAAGTTTGTGCCTGTGAACAGCTCACTTCTCCCCTCCTGCTCCCAGGGAAGCCCACAAAGTGCATGAAAAGATTAGAGGATACAGTTTTGTACAGTCTGGCATAAGAAATGACTCCTGTCACAATAGCTGGAGATACTTCTAGAGAAGGTTTGTTCATGCAGTTTTTCTAATTATACTTTCTGTCTCTTATAGAAAAAAAGTGATAAATAATTTGAGTGCCAGGGGAAGGATGCAGGAGACAGACAGTTCCTCCTATGAGGGAGGTCACAGTGAGGAGAGGAGCCAAGATTGGCAATCTGGGAGCCCAGATGTGCACCTTTCCCTGATCATTACAGCCTCCTGAGGCCTGCCTCACGTTGTCCACTGTCTGTGGACCCTGGTTGTGCAAGTTCATCAGGTGTAGGTGGTTGGCCTTGCCTGGAAACTAGCCACCTTCCACAGCCAAATTAAAACGTGGAGAAAATAGCATAAATCCAAACTGATGTACATTGACTTCCCAGAGAGGTTGCAGAGTCTGCTTCTCTGGAGATTTTCAAGATGTGTTTGAGTGATCTGCTCTAGTTTTGCCCTGCTCTGGCAGGGAAATTTGACTTGATGATGTTTGGACGTCCCTTCTAACATTTTGTGATTCTGTGTGATTCTGCAGTTGTATCCACTGTATGAAATAGGAAAAGGGTTATATTAAAAACTTGCTGGTTTATGTAAGCTTTTTGTTTTTTTTTTTGATACTTTAAAAACCAGGCAATTATCTGATAGAACCCCTTATGTTTCTGAAGGGTTGTTTTGGTTTGGTTTTTTTTAATAAAGCAAGCACTAACTATAGATACAGTTTCTGACATGTAAGCATTTTGTCTTGCTAAATCTCAGGGTGCCACACAGCCAGGAAGATATACTTGAGGATTGCCACTATGAATTTATTCCATTTCTAAAGCATCCATCTCTTAAGATGACCAGACAGGAGGAAGGTGTTGCTGAGAGAGATGTGCAGTACTCCAGCTTTATCAGCCAAGTATTCTAAGTTGGTTTCAGTGATTTAAGTTGGTCCTGAGTGGCTTTTATCAGGATTAGACAGTAAACTTCAGGAAGCTCCATTAGGATTCTAGTTTCATTTTGTTTCCATAAAGCTCAACCATGATGCAAAATAAATGCCAGCAATAGTGCAGATACCAAAGTGCCAGCCTTTTTTCTAAGAGTCATCATGGCAAGCTTGGAAAATGTTAGCATTTTAATTTAATGGGAAGGTCCATCTCAACACCATCATACATACATGCCAGTTTACTCTTTTGTAGAAGTGGTCAGAAACAATAAATGATTTAAAACTAAGTAGGAGATGTAAATTTACGTGATGTACAAAAGCATTGAAAGCCCATGGCATTTCCAGGTGTTTTTGTGGACTTGTGCTTTTCTGACAAGTTATGCTGCATTGTTGTAATATCTAACAGGTGTTTTCAAAGAACATTTTAAAGAAAAAGCTATCTCTGTGGTAAACCCATAGCAATATGCTAATTTTTCATAAAACAGGCATAGGTGGCAGCAAGAGAAAAAAAAATGCTGAAAGAGAAACTGAGGTGCCATGATGAGGTTCTTGATAGGATTTTGATGATAGCAGTGATTTCAAATTGATGTTAGAAATGCTAACAAGAGCTGTCTTGGGTCAAGAAGAGGGTCACATTTTTTAAAAAAGATGGTGTGAAAATAAAATTCGTGCTTCCAGTAAATAGTTAAGATCCCCTTAACATCTCCAGGGAGACCATCTAGCCTTCTTCTAGTACCTGAAGGCTGTAGGAAGTCTGAAGAGAGACTTTTTATAAGAGAATGTGGTGATAGGACAAGGGACAATGGTTGTAAACTGGAGCAAGGTAGATTTAGACTAGACATTGGGAAGAAGTTCTTTACTGTAAGGGTGGTGAGACACTGGAAGGGGTTTCCCAGAGAAGTTGTGGATACCTCATTCCAGAAGTGTTTATTACCAGGCTTGATGAGAGTCTGAGCAACCTGATCTAGGGGGAGGTATCCCTGCCCATGGCAATGTGGTTGGAGCTGGGTGATTTTTAAGGTCCCTTCTAATTCAAACCATTCTGTGATTCTACATGATTCTATGATCTGTTGCTGTTACTGACAATAGAAATCCCACTTGATACATAAGGCTTTTGTTCTGGTCTTTTCACTTCTGACTTGATTTTCTTCAGTGCCTTTTGATTCTGCAGATCTAGGTTTGAGTGCTTCTCATTCTTAGGTGACTGGTAGGAAACATTTATGATCTACTTGAGAACATGAAGACTTTAGCCTGCTCATATCTATGAAATAAATGACATTGTGTAAAGCATGATCACAGATCTTCAGGATGACAGTATGTTACAATTCAGATCACTGCAATAGAGAATGTAATGAGGCATAATGCTATTATTTTTTTTCATGTTATAATTTTAATACTGTGTTTTCTACAGCTCTTAAAATATGCATTAAACATGTTTCAGAAACCATGGTGAGTTATGTATTCATAGTGTCATCAGAGGAAAACAGTCTGACAACAGCATGGAATGATGAAAATCCATTCTACCAGCCCCTCTACCTGCTTTCATTGAAGTTGTTAAAATGAAACACAGCAGCCTGGAAGGACCTCACATTTTAAAAGTATTGTGGTCATACCTCAGAGGTGATAGCTTGATGCCTTGTGCCACCAGCTGGGTTACAGATGTAGCCCATAGTGTCTGGACTTCAGTGTACAAGAATATAGGTGGCTCTATTCAACCACTGCCCCTGCCTTTAGGAGAAATGATAGCAGGGACATGCTTTTTTTGTGTGTGGCTTTGAGTACTTTGTGGAAGCCCAGGCAGAAAAGGACAATTATGTTTGCCTTCTGGGAAAAGAATAAAATAGGATTTTTTGAATCCTAGAACCAATTTTTCTTTGAGAAGGGAGAGTATTTTTGAGCCAGTAATGCTTCTGACTGCATAACTTTATCACTGATACCTCAAAGCCATCATGCCAGAGAGCAGAGTGAAAATAGTGTCAACAAAAAAAATAAAATGAGATATTACTCTTCTATCAACTCATCCCCTGAAGTCAGAGATAGTGTTGATTGTGTCTTATCTTAAAAGCTTATACTAGGGAGGTAAATTGCAGTAACAATAGGAGACAGCATATCTGATTCAATTGAGAAACACAGTTTAAAAAGCTACCATATCATATTTATTTGGATTAGAGTTTTTGAAAACTCTAAGCAGTGAGGTGACCTTTTAGTTGATTAATCCCAAACTGGAGATTATTTTTCTTGAAGGAGGAACCTTCAAAAAGACTCAAAAAAAAAAAAAAGGAAAAAAAGACACCAGTCAGTCAGAATTACAGTGGTTTTTCTGGGAGCTGGTCTTATTGGCACTGGAGGAAGGAAAAAATTAAAGAAATTCCTGAGACACCCCACTTTATTGCTCTTTGCAGAGCCAGGTGTAATCTCGATGATGAAAGAAGATAGCTGGGCTGTGTGCTGGAGCTTCACCAGCCATGGTAACTGGCTGTAGCAAGGGAGAAGTTTCTGCTTCTCACCTGCTTCACTTCAGCATAGCTCCTCTGTGGGGTCTCCCCTCTGGCACCAGGGGCTAGGGCCAGGGTCTCCCACACCTGCCTGGGAGAAGGAGCAGAAAGCCATCTCATATGAGGGCAAAACTTGCCTTGCTGTGACTTAACAGGGCTGCACTCATATGGTACTATGATAGAACAGTTTGTACCCTGTGTTTAAGAGGATTTTCCTGTTTTACAGTGACAAAATCCTGCATAATTTCTTCCTGATTTTCATGGAGGCATAATCAGACTTTCTACTCAGCTTCATCCCTGAAGACAGTTCTCTGTTGGTGTTCTCTTAAAATAAACCAGTTCTTTAATGAAACTTTCTGTAATGAACTGTGCTGTCACTGTAATTTTGTTTATGAAAAAATATGAAAGCCATCAAGGGAACTACAGTATACGTGTAATGTTATTATAAGAGGGCCTTCTGCCAACACTGGAAACCACAGTTCATCTCTTTGAGAAGATGGAATATATTTGTGTGCAATGGAATTAGAGTACAGTTTCTATTTCTTGGAAACTTAGTACTTACATTTATTTTATGACATCTCATATCTCCTTAAATGTAAATTGAAATAGATCTGCAGGGCTGAGGTAATGGAAGATGCTTTCTCTACAGCATGTTGTTTTGGTTTTAGTTTCTTTATTATCTTTTGGCTACTAGGATTATATAAACCATTGGTGCTTGTCTTACTTTACTGGTTGAGAATTAACTTGATTCTAAATAAGTGGATCTAAATAAGAAATGTTTAACAGAATTATATTTTGATTTTATAAAGTTCATAAGGGCATTCTGGTGTATATCAATGATAATAAAGCTGAGTAGTGCTTAAACTGAGATACCACAGACTAAGAATAAAACAAAATTAAAAGAAGGGGAAAAAATAAAAACAGCTTTACTGAGGAAAGGCCACATATAGTTTATAGACTCATACTGCTGCCTTCTATGAGGTAAAATGTGGTTTATTTCCATATTTTTTTTTTCTGAGTAATGATTAGGGGATTAGGCTCTTACTTTAGTGGTACTTCAAAAAATTTCAGTGGGCCATAAGTGAAAAGATGTCTTGCTATCATTTTGACCAGTTGTCTATGATGAGGCTTGTGTAAGTGATTTACTCACATTTACATACTGGCTATATCATGCAATTAAAAAAAAAAAAAAAAAAAAAAAAAACTGGGAAAAAGTAATTTTTTTTTAGCTCTGACTTTTTTCTCTTTTCCTGCAAAAATCAGGAATTGGCATCCTTTGAGAAGCTCCTTATGGAAAAGCTTTCCAATGATATAATTTATCTAGCTTTGAAGTGTCATTTGGAAATTAAACATGAAAAAGCTTTATTTAGAAAACATCAAAACAATCTCTTTCAGGGGAGAAAAAAAACAAACCAGCTCCTGTGTTTGGAGGCATGAATCACATAATTCAATGAAGCCCATGCATATTGACAAACTAGATTAGTAAGTGGGCTTTTTTCCTTTTTTTTTTTTTCTTTCCCCCCTGCTGTGTCTTTGAAGTTGCCAGTGTGTTCCAGGATCCCTGCAACTGAGAGTTTGGATTCAGCTGCCACTAATTATACCTGAGTGAGAAGCAGAAGGCACTTCTGTCCTTTTTTTTCCAGGATGTTGTATGCTGGAATCAAGATCATGTCTGCTGAGGGCTGTGATCTAAGTTTATTGAAATGACTGGAAGTCTTTCCATCTATTTCAGTGGGTATGAACTAGTAATTTAAGGAAGGATTAATACTGCTGCTGCTGCTTTTCCTCTCTAGTCTCTGAGAATGGGGAGAAAAACTGAGCTAGGTTTTGGGGAAGGAGCTGGGTGAAGAAGTCTCTCTGTTTTTACAGTGGTTGAGATGTAGTACAGTAGAAAAAAAATCAGTGAGTTCTGCTATTTTATTCAATAGTTCTAGTGCTATGCACTTGAGGGAATTGCCCTGGACCCAGATGACAACCTCAGCTCACCCTGCCACTGCCACAGAGTCATGTGTAACCTGTCCATAACCCAGATGAGCTGCTCTTCCCAATGTCAAAGCTCACGAGCCCTGAGGGTGAGACAATAAAATTGCAAGATGAAGGGCAAAAGGATATAGACAGTGTTTGCAGAGCTTCTTGCTAGAAGCAGCACAGCCTGTGAGCAGCTGAAAGGAGGGAAGACTGCAAGGCACAGTTCCTTCCAAAAATGTCTGGGGAGAGGACAGCTTAGGTGAGACCCTAATTTGGCACAGGGTAAGAGCTAGTGCAATCTCTACATCGGGAAGGTCAAAAAAATCCAAGGGAGAGGGGTAAAAGGTCTTGGCAGTCACTGGCACCTCTAAAGCACAGGAGGATGAAACTCTTCTACAGTGTGTTTCTCTATACCTGTGGTCACTGAGACATCAGTGAAACTACTCAGAGTACTGACTGCTCAGATGAATAAAAGGTTACTAAATCAAGGCCATAATTGTCATGCAAGTGGCTTACGATATAGACAATGTTTTCCTTCTGTTTTTGGACATGGTATTTTTAATAGTTTTTGGCAGAAACTTTGGTTTAGGAGCCAACACTGAGGCTCACTGAGGAGTTGGATAAGTATCACCTGTTTATATTTGAAGGCACCTCTGCTTATTTCCTCCACATGCAGATAAGGTTTGTGGTTTCCATCTGGATCTAATGCTTGCATCACTGGGTTTCTTCTTTGTTTTTAATTGTTAACATTTTTTTTTATGGAGGAAAACAAATTTTTTTTTTTTAAAGAACCGTTAAGATTGCCAAATTGAGAAGGCACCAGAAGGTTGTATGTGATGTTTTGTTCTGGCTGATTAGTATTTAACAAGAATTGAATTTATACATTTAAATGAGATTCAGAACATGTTTTATCATGCACATAATCATATATCAGAGGAAATTTAACTTTTCCATTGTTAAAGCATATAAAGTCTATGAAATTGCTAACTTTTTTTGCATAGATAATAGGGGAGTACAAATGCAGCGATATTTTGGTGTCAGAAATATGTTCCTGTACATGTAGTTACCTGCTTAATAAGGAAACTACTGATATTAAGGCTAACAATTAACAAACATGACTTTTTAGTTATAAAAGCACCGAGGAAAAAAATTAAAATGAAATACAAGCACAATAAACTGGCACATTATACTGTTAGTTTATTAATTTTGATCTCTGTAGCATATGGTAGTTTCATGCAGCTAGAGGCTATGGCCACCTGTTAATACTCTAGAGTATGAAAGAAGAAAGGATTTGGTTGTTCACTGATAAAAAAAATACAGTTACTTCCATATTATGTATAAAAGCAATATTTTTTTTTTAGTAGCTCGTGCATATTTTTTCCAGTATAAGTAACTTTGTAAAATGAAAACAATGCTTCAGATTTTATGGTCATTTGTTTAGAGGAAATCCAAGTTGTTGTTCCTAAACCCCCATCAAGCCTTTAGAGAATTTACATTGAAAAACACTTTCCTATTGAGGAAAAGTGTTCTGAGATTTCTATAATCTGTTTTAATAAATAATATTTAATAACAAAAAATAATTAAAAATACAATTTTTTCCAATAGGTCTCCCAATACAAAATATTGAGGTAGCTGCATCTCTATCAGTACTGTTACTTTATGAGAATGGGTTCAGAGATTTCAGGAAATGCTTTTGGTGCTTGTCCAGAGAAAGGTGCCAAGCCATTTCTCCCCAGCTGGCTCATGGGTGGCTGGCAGGAAGGCAGTATCTGGCCCTCACCAGGTGGGTCTCTGCCAGTGGCATGGGCTGGCTGGCACTACTCAGTAATGGAAACAGTGGGTTCCTTCTCTGTGGCTGGGAGCAGAACGCTGCCTTGCAACAGCTGCAGCTCCCTCCATGCCCTCCTTGTCTTCCTCAAAGGAAATGGACCTGGTTTACATCAGGTGGAGCATGTAATGTGTAATGATATAGTAAAGTTGTGGCTGTCCATAGGGTAGGATGAAATTTATCTCTTACTGTATTTCTTCTCTCATTGCATCTTGGTGAAAATTTGAAAGGCATATGGACCCACTGAAGCCAGCTGGTGTTTATCCAGCAGTCATTCTCCACTTTGAAAAGAAGCAATTGTTGCAGAAACCATGCATTTGGATCCAGTTTCAAATGTGTTGCAACTTTGCACATAGAAAGCCTAGGAGTCAGGAAAACCTGGACCAGTGTCCCAGACTCGGGTGTAGAAGGAGACTTATCAGTGCTGTAGGATGCAGTATGGGGAGGGTAGGTGAGAGTGGGACTGCCTCTCCAGCTGCTTACCTGTAAGAACAAAGTGGGCAGTGTGCATCTCACTTGGTGGTCTCCCAGGGGTGCAGGGGTCTTGGCTGGTTGATCAGCACTAATTTATCAGTAACAGATCCCATTTTAAAAGTTTGCTGCCTGTTTGTAGTTATTTAAAACTTTGCAGCTGGAGCTCTTTCAGCCCAGAGCTTTGAGATGTTTATTTGTGGGGACCACAGGGCTGGCACTCAAAGTAGACCTGTGTGAATCAGAAGTGTTCTTCTGTAATCATTATACTTTTAAAATAGACTAGATAGCTTTTTATTTATTTTATTTTTTGGTGGCAGATGTGAAACATACTTCAATTTTGTGTGCTGAATTATTCCGAACAAAGATGAGCTACCTGTCCAGGTGTCTGTCCCCTCAAACAAAAGGGTTTGTCTTCTAGATTGAGCCCATCATCAAAGAAGCAGCTTTTCTTTCCTCTGACCTATACTGTGTGGGAGAAAGGTGTGGTTTCAATTTAAAAACAGGAAGGCATTTATGCCTCTCGCTTCTCATTATATAATCTCTTGTGTGCTCTGCCTACAGTCTGGATTTTTAAAAGCAATGTGCCTAAGTGTGTTCATGTGTTTGTGAAAAATGTTTCCGTTTCCAGCTAAGGGAAATCTATTCTAAATACATGATGTTTCTGTTAGTAAATTCTGAGCTACAGAAATACTATGGGTGGTATATATAATGTGTAAATATGTAGCAGGAAAACTGCAAAGAATTAACCAGACTGCAGGCACCACTTCCTGAGCCAGATCAGAAGCTTTTTGTAGCACAGTTTTGTCTGCTTGACAATTATTAGTAGAAAATATTTAATTTGAAAGTAACCTCTCTGGGTAGTAGGCACCATGGTGACATGGGGAGACACCCAGTGTGTGTCCTACCTGTGCTCAAAAGGTAATGACCCAGGACATGCCAGGCTGGGGGGGCTGTACTGGGACTGGTCATTCTCCTGCCTCCTGGTTAGCAGTAATGCTTTAAGATAGAGGCACCACCTTGTCCCTTAAATGACATCTTTGCTTTGCTTTCTCTGGTACAAAAGATCATAAAGAAAACAAGCAGAAAAATCCTCTTTTTTATGCAAACTATGTCATATCTCATCTTTCCCTCTCATATCTCTATTTTCTCTTCAGGGAGCCACAGAACTGCAGTATGGTTTTGGTTGGAAGGGATCTTTAAGTATCATCTGGTCCAATGCTGCTGCCATGGGCAGGAAAATCTTTTACTGGAGCAGCTTGCTCGAAGCTCCATCCACCCTTGAAAACTTCTGGGGTTGGAGTATCCACAACTTTTCATGTGTTCCAGTATCTCACCACCCTCACTGTGAAAAATTTCTTCCTCTTGTTCAATCTAAACCTACCTACCCTCTTGCAACTGAAAAGTATTGCTGCTTTTCTGTTGCCACAGACTGGGATAAAAAGTCTCTCACCATCATCGAGTGGAGGGTTCATTCCATAATCTGAAATGTCTTTTTCATTAAAACTCCAATTTCTTCCCTTGCTTATTGTAGGAGTAGAGGAGGGACAGCAGGCATGGGGGGGAGGACCACAACTTCAGTTATCTTCTCCTGAAATGGGAGAGAGAACTAGTTCAGATCCTTCAGAGAAAAGTTGAGACGTTTTTAACAAGAGAGGTCTTGGAAGAGTTTAAAGGCAGCAGAAGCAAGTCAGAAAGCTCTCATTTTATGTGCTTTATGTACCATGGGGGTGCATCTGCAGGAGTTTACTGGATGGACTGAGTTGTTAAATGCTGAGATTTATCAACATCTTTACAAGTACACTTTCAAAGTGATGCATCTTCTTGTGAGTTCGGTTAATATCAATACATATCTTACTTAGAATTCATTAATCTTCCAAAACACAGCTTAGTCCAATGTCTTCGTATTAGAACTTGTGAAAAATCCTAGTGTTTTCCATTCCTAACCTTTGGTCTATATTTTCCTTCTCCATATAAACCTTTGCATGTGTTGTTTTTGTTTCTTTTCCAAAAGAAGATAGTGTACCAAAACTTATTGAACATTTATTCACTGACCAGATTATGAAACAGGGATGTTGATGTAAAACTCAGCAAATTACTCAGGTAATTTACTGGGCAATTCTGAGCCTTACACCTTGAACCATGTGATCTAATAATATATTTAGAATTAATAAACCCATTTATAGCACGGGCTCCTAGTGAATGAGCTGTAGACTAAACATTATTTTAATAACATGGTGAATTAAATAACTTGTGCTAATCATAGAAGGCTCATGAATAGAGGGAAGCATAGTTGTCAACTTATTCACTGCAAGTTAGTTGCCTTGCTCTACTGTTAATGAAATTCAAGGCTTTGAATAAGTACTTCTAAGTTGCTTCATTACATGGCAAAGTGCAGCTCTGACTCAGCTTGGGTGCCTGAGCCACAGCACGTGATTGAGACTCATCATCTGATAGTGCAAGTTCCAGCACGCTTCCTCCTCTGAATAAATTTCTGCCTGATTACTGTAATTCACAGCAGGTACTTTATAACAAACGCAAATAACCTTCCAATTACATGATTGGAAAAAGCAAGAGAACTTTTCCAATGCACGGTTCTCAGTGCTTTGGAAAAAAAAAAACCCTCACTTTTTTTATTTCCCAGTATACACTTGGTTAGTAATGAAGATGAGCTCTCTTCATTTTTACCTAATTTGGAGGGATCAGGGAAACATTTTTTCAATCTTATTTCTTGTTTCTTTTACTGTTGCTTTGTATTTGCTTGCTTTTGTTTTAAGGATGTTCTTGCATATTCTTATCCAGAATTAGTGGTTTAAATTTTATTGTGTCTCTGATAAAACTGTCCCATTAATGGGCAGGGAGCCCAGTATTAATGCCCTGTCATCTTTCCCTCCAGTTATATCCCTAGTCCCTAAAGCTTGCTCTTAAAGTTTTCTAGGTGTAACTTATTTTATTCACAGACCGTTTTTTCAGGATACTTTTCTAGACTGAGGAAGTCAATGTTTTTCTGTGACAGTGGTCCTGTCAACTTTATTAATGATTTATTTGCACAATATCATGTGTGCCTAGGCACACAGTAAAATTCAAGTTTCCATTCCTAAAATAAACTAGTTCAGTCTTTGTGACAAAATACTGCCTCAAATCAGTCTGACTTTTGAAGCCCAGATTTTTAAAATACTTTTTGTTTTTAAAATAAGGCATTATTCTTAAATGTTTCAGGTTTCTCTGTAGCACTTCTAAGTTCTTTAACTGTCATAAGCTTGTAACAACTTTATTGCAGCCAGGTTGCATATTGAATCCTCACTGACTTGATACACTCAAAGTGTTGCTGTTGGCAGAAGGAGCAGTGTTGCTGGGAAAAGCAAGGATGCTTGGTCAGTCCAGCTAAAATCTTCTCAGTCTAATCAAGTAATTCATCCTGTGGAGAGGGAATTCAGGGAGTCATTGTGACGCCCCCCAGAGTCCTTTACCTCAAGGAGAATGCTGTTGCTCTTAATGGTTTCTTCCTCCTTGCTCCAGCATGTGGTGGCAGTTCAGAATGTGCTGCCACACCCTAGACCATGCTCTGTAATCCTGTGTCACACTTGAATTTACTCTCTGTGGCATAGATTTAAATCCACTAGCTAATGGCACTTCATTACTTTATAATTGGCTATGCCCAGGCTGCACAGCTCTGGTTGAGGGTTACCACTCCTGATGAGTTTATAGCCCAGGGACTATGGGGAGTCAGCATGCACCCCTGCCCTGGGCCAAGGATGGTTCATTTTACACACAGTAACCCCTTGGGTTTAGTCTGCAGGTTACAGAAGTGCATACAACAAGAGGTACAGGGCCTGGGGAGCACCACGGGGATGCTTCTGAAATGCATCCTCCAACACTCACCATTCAGCATTCAGTCCCAAGCCTGCCTTCACAAAGCCTCCAAAATCTTCTAGGAGTCTTTATTACAAAGAGACAAATCATAGGAGAGTAAGACAGGAGCTGCCTGTGTAATGAGGCTGGTGGGCAGCTGGTGTGCACACCTCCAACGTCACTGCAGACAGTCCTCACATCATTACATTGCCCCAATCTAAAGAGGGTTTCTGACAGCATGACTGGATGTAGCACCAATTATTATTATTCTCTAAACCCCTGTGCACTTTTTATTGTGGGTTTGTTTTTGTTTGGGTTTTTTTTTTTCAGTTTCTCTGTTGTCTTTTTCCATGCCTTTTACAGTTCCATTAACATGGACTTTTCTTTCTGTACAGTTGTAAAGTGATATTTCAACTTCTGTGTTTGAGTATGTGTGTGTGTGTGTGTGTGTGTGTCCCTTTTTTTTTTTTTTTACTACCTTGGCATCCTATGAAAGAGACAATTTACTTTTGATAAGATGCTTGATTTGGTCTATTGTATATGTTCCTATTGACAGGCAGAACACTTTTTCCTATTTTTTTGAGACTTCAACTTTTCATTACATCTTAGAAATAAATGTTTTGTTCTCTCTGAAGCTTGAATGAATTTTTAAACTCAAAAGTTTTTTAAACCCAGTTAAAAAAAAAAAGGCAAAAAACCCCTCTTTTCTAATAGAGGCACCTCTATTAAAAATTGCCCCAGAAATATTTTTTTTCCAGTATTGAAATATTTTATCCTGTTTATCTCAAGGATATGCCTCTCTCATGGAAGTTTTTATACTGCATTTAAATGAAGTAACTGTTTTGTATATAAGAATTTTGGCAATGCTTTAGTTTTTGAGGGAATTATTTTGAAAAAAAAAAAAAAGCCTTTAGTGTCTTAAAGTTTTTCAGCTGTATTCTAAGAAATGATATAAAAAGAAAATAGGACAGGCTTTTTGCAGAATGGATCAGACAAACAAAACCAGGTTTAATGCATGACAACCTCAGCCTCTCTTGAAATTTAGGATATTTTTGGTGGAACCTATAAATCTTTATGATGGCAAGCTATTTATCTTTCAAATAGCAGAGGTGAGGCTGAAGGAGAAAGCAGTTTAAGGACACAGTGATAATCTGTAAGGGCACACCCATAAGTGGACACGGGCACACAAAATGCTACTGTGGTTTTTACAGTGAACTAATAGTTTAACCCTCACCTGCCACTTTTTATTGAGCCCTAAAAGCATTCTTGTGTAAGATAACACCATTTTCTGAGTTAAGGCAGAAGAGCTTCCTCACATTAGGGTGTCCGCACGAGGAGTCTCTCTGAAATAATGACTGAGCAGCAAATTGAAATGTAACCTTTCTTTGCACAGAGTCCCCTATGTAGGCAACCCTCAAGATAACTGGAACATACTGTGGGATTCACCTGGAAGATCAGTACAGAGCCATCATCTCAGGCTGCCATGAGAATATTCTAATGACATCCATGCAAATGAAAGCAGCACTGAAGGGATTTAATTTTGAGATTGCTGCTGGCAAGAGCTTAGCACAAGATCATACGTTGTAATTAATATCTTTCAAGCAATTGCGTGTGTTCTTAACATATCCTGTCATCAAATCATGGCTAGTAATCTTTTAGTAATGTTCTGGAGGGGCCCATTGGTGATTTTTTTTTACTGAACTATAATGAAGTCTGAGGTTTAATAGTCTAGGAATGATGTGGGGGACAGGTAAAGTAGTATTCCTGTAGTAATGCCATCCTACCTTCTCAGTGTTTTCTTTAGTGTTGCTACTGTGCAATAATTGATAAAATTGATTATATCAAGACATATTTCCCAAGCAAGGATTAGACTCAGACAATTCAAAGGCTGATACAGTAGCAGTTTCCCTAGAAAATAAGAATTTTCACAGCAAGGAACACATACAATAGCTGGGGCTCTTCAGCTTGGACAAAAGGAGACTGAGGGGTGACCTCATAAATGTTTATAAATATATAAAGGGTGAGTGCCAGGAGGATGGAGCCAGAGTCTTCTTGGTGATGGCCTGTCATGTGCCCATTGTCACAAGGGCCAATGGATGGAAGCTGAGGCATAGGAATTTTCATGTAAACATGAGGAGGAAATTTTTCCCAGTGAGGGTGACAGAGCTCTGGCACAGGCTGCCCAGGGGGGTTGTGGAGTCTCCCTCTCTGGCAATAGTCAAAACTCACCTGGATCTGTTCCTGTGTGATCTGGTCTAGGTGACCCTGCTCTGGCAGGGGGACTGGACTAGATGATCTTTCAAGGTCCCTTCCAGCCCCTGACAGTCTGTGATTCTGTAATCAGTGTTAAAAATACCCCAACAAATAAAAAAACCACCAACCCTTGTGATTTGCTCTTTTAATCCATAAATTCTCTAAAGCGAAGACAGGGTTTTGATTCCTTGCAAGATTTTTGAAATGATAAATTAAGAATTCCTCTGTTTTACAGATCTCCCTACTGTTAGTATCTATTTTTATCCTGAATGTGAAAGTATGAACCCAATATTCAAAATCAGTTACAGTTTTGTCAACACTACATCATGTAGTGACAACTACATTGTTACGCTTTATAGAATTGGATCTTTGTGTTTCTTGTAAAGCTGTCGAAAACAAACTAATTTTGTAACTTTTTTTAATAGGCAGTTATCCTTTCTTGTTCATGCTGTCATCAGTGGTTGTCACATTAATATATTCAGTGGCTTAGCTTGAAACAGGAAAATCCCTCATACCAGGAAAAAAATCCTGATAAAAAGAAAGTAAAAATTCACAGAAGCTTTCTATTGATAGTTAAAAAAAATGACATACTGTTTTCCCTCTCACAACTGAAATGAAAGGCTGCCTCCACACCGAGACTTTGAATGTTGTTCTTCAGCTATAAGCATTTTCCCAGCAAAATTATAAACCCTTGAAAGCAGGATATATGGTAAAAAGGTGGCAAGCTCTTTTTTTTTTTTTTTTTTTTGTCAAGAAAAAACACTGCTGTACTAAAACCACACAGCACTATTAAATTCAGAGGTTGCTGTAACTACAAAAGATGAGAACAACACCTGTGATTAAACCTGTTGCACTGTTCCCATCAAAACTTACCAGCAGCATTTTGCCTGAGAAGCACCAGGACAGAGGAAATAAATATCTGTGGCTGTGAGGGTGAAAAAAGGTGGTATGATGTTGTCTGCAGTGTATAACAGTGCTTGAACTGAGGCACAGGTAGGTGATGTTTGCACTCCCTTCTCTTTAAGAAATGATTGTCTGAAAGGAGTGTCTGAGGAGACCTGCTGCCCATGCAGTTTCTGCTGCTGGAGTGAAGCCTGAGCTATCAGGGTAACAGGGAGATGTGAACCTTTGCCATCCACAATTCCACAATATCCAGTAGCAGAGACCTATAATTTAGCTACATGTAGTGTGAAGAGGTACTTCCTTTTCCTTGTTTTCAACCAGCAACCTGCTGATTTGCTTTCTTTTTTTTTTTTTTCACTCTCTCTTATCCAGCTCTTGTGGTAAGAGAGACACTGAAAAATTGTTCTCCCTAAAGACTCATGATTTAGTGCACCTCTCCAATATTCAGTTGCAGTCTTTACTTTTCCAGATAACTTATGTTCATACCAGATGCCCTGCTGGGTCAGACCAGCAGTGCATCAAGCCCAGGATTATCTCTCCAGCAAATGGCAACAGGGCATGTTAGTCAGGGAGAGCAGATGAATCACATGAGCCTGGAATATTTGTGATGTCCTTTTTCTCATCTTCCTCTGGCATCTGCAATTACTGTATTAAAACCACTAGAGGTTATATTCTGTCCCTATTCCTTTCAGTATCTATTTATACACCTGTTGTCCATGAATTTATATAACCCTATTTTAAAACAGCTGATAAACATCTGCTTCCATAACCTCCTTTGGCAGCAGGATGCAGAAGCTTATAGCCCACTGACTGAAGAAATACTTTTGTATTGGCTTTTAAACCAATTGGACATTACGTAACCCTAGTTGTTGTGTTGCAAGATTTGGTAAATATTTTCTTTATGCTGCTTGTTTACCCCCTTCATGCTCTTCAAGCCTCAGTCACAGAATGTTAGGGGTTGGAAGGGACCTAGAAGATCATCTAGTCCAACCTCCCTGCCAGAGCAGGATCACTTAGACCAAGTCACAAACAATCTTCCCTGACCGGGGAGCGAACCTGTGGCGTGGCAGTGAGAGCACTGAACCCTGACCACTAGATATTGGGATCCAGAGTGCCTGAATTGCTTGGGCCTTGGGTGTCTCTGACATGGTGTAGATGATACATAATGCTGCTGTGCTCCTTCCTGGGTTGTGTGCATCTCCCGGGCAGTATCTTCCTCCTTGTCAGGTTCAGAGGACCTGATCTGCATGCTCTTTCACACTCTTGTCACCTTACCTTGAAGACTCTTCTAAGCCACTTCTCCCTGGGCAGCATTTCTGTTGTCCTTTTCCTGTTATGCCTTTCTAGTGAACAGAAGTAGAACAGCCTACAGTATTCAATATATTCATATCTGAAGGCTTTAAATAATACCATAATTATATTTTGTGTGGTGCTCTCCATTTCAGTCATAGTAATGGCCAGCATTTGATTTGCTTTTGACAGCTTTTAAGATGGAGTTTTTTTTGTAGACCTTTTATAACTCCAAAATCTCTTTCCTAAGTGGTAATAACTAGTTCAGAACCTTAGCTGAGTAAACAAAGTTGAGATTTCTTTTTCTCTACATATTCTCAATATTGAAAGTCATCTGTCTTTTTTATTTATTCCCTGTTTGATACTCTGAGACTTTTGCATTTCTCTGCAGCCAAATATCATTTTTATTTGTCTGAATAACTTCAGCACTATTAGGATACTTGAAAGTTGCCTTATTTTTCTAGATTCATGTAATGATATAAATGTACTTTATATATTGTCCAGCCCTGGGACTATCTGTGAAACTTAGCTGGTTGCATACAAATTTGAGAAAGCTAAATGCTTTTGGCTTTTTTTCCTTCTGTCTTTTAATGATTTGTTTGTTCTTGAAAGTGGATCTCTTATCCCATTATATCTTTGTTTCTTTAATGAGGGAGAATATTGAACATTCTCGAAATTGTATAAACTAGGTTTCTCTTGAATGTGTGCTCACTGACTCCTTCAAAGAACCCTACCAGATACATGAAGTATAGTTTCCATCCATAAAATCCATTTCCTCACTACTTCACATCTGTCTGATAATTTTATTCTTATTATAATTTTTGAAAACTGTAGAGGCTTTTGTACCATCATTATACATACTGATTTTTAGTTGCAGAAGAGGTTTTTTTTTTTTAGGTTTTTTTTTAAAATGGGCGTTGCATTTGGCATGCTTCCTCCAGATGATGTTGAAACAGTTTTACACAGTAGCTGAAGTACTTACTGTGTTTTTTGATGTACTTTGTACTTGAAATCTATATCATAAAATCACTTCAATCCTATCTATATTTTTTTGGATTAAGAAGCATTTTTTCCAATTGTATTTATAGTCTTTGATGCATCTATTTTCTGATCAAGAATATGCTTATAAGAAGATCTATACAGCTATAATTTATCAAGCTAGGAAAAAGAAAATGTAATTGCAATTATTGCAGAGTGACAGAGTATTTTAATCAGAAATACCTTTCTGGCTTTAGAAAACAAAGAACAAAGTCATAACTGTGCTGCACTAGTGGGGAATAAATCAGGTGTTTAAACATAAGCAAGTTTGTTTGACAGTGACTGGAACTTCTGTCTTGGGCTGGTGATTATCACCCAGGGTCTATGGAAGATCTATGCCTTTTGGAGAAGTGAGTGTAGTCCAGGCAAATTACCATGAAGCATCTAAAATAGCTTTACTTAAACTAATTTCCATCATCTACAGCTCTCATAAAAAGTCTAAAGAGGCTGTAACTGGTAGTTTGATCTCCAAATCCCCATGCTGCTCTTTTCCTTCATGTGGGTCATGTTGATCTATCTTCCTTGGATTGATAAATGTTAAAGAATTTTAAATTTAGCCCATTTTGTCCAATGTTAATATATCAATTAGTTTTACTTACGTAACATGCATAATCCATTGCTTACTCCATAAAAATAGTTTGAGGTGCATTTTGCTCAAAAGAAAGTAGTACTCAGGCTGTATGTAAGAGGATCTATAATGGAAGACTGGCAAAATTTCTGTTTTCCATATTAATAATAAAGCTGCCACTGGTCTGATCTAAATTACATTATTAAACTTACATGAAATGTTTTTAGAGGAAGCAGTTGTTTACACACAGCACACAATCCCTTTGGACTTTTGTCAGCCCTCAAGTCTAATCACATAAGCAATTATATACATATTGCATAAGCAACTGTCAAAAAAACCCCAACCAACCTGTGTTTTAAGGTGCACTGATGAAGTTAAATATTTTAACTAAGATTTTAAACAATTCAAGAATAGACTTTTTGGGTTTTAAAACTCTTTAGTTGGACCTCCTTCATATCATTATGAAAAAATAGGTGTGATTTGATTGCTGTTGCTTTTCCTTAATAATTGGAAAAAAAAAGCAACGTAATTTTTCTCTCATCTGTTCTTTTCCTGTCTTACAGAACATCACTGTATTCAGTGAATTTTACACATTTCATTTCATTGCCATCAGTGTGTATATATTCACTAAAATATATTCAGTAAGATTAAAATCAGCAGTATGCTGATTGCATTGTATGGTCTTTCCCTTAGAACTTGCAGTCTGTTTTCTTTCCTGTGTTCAGACCAGATTCACAGGTAACTTCAGTTAGCATAGGTTCACTTCAATGAGATGAATTAGTGAGTAGCTGGCTGTACTGATTTCCTAGTCTTCTAAAAAGTGCATGCCTTCAAGTGGTATGTATGTGTCTCCAGAAAAGCTACATAAATATTAATGTAATTTATGCAGTGATAATGACTCTTACAAATTTCCCTCTGTAATGGAACTGACTTGGAGTCCTGAACCCATCGTTTTGATCTATTTTCCTGTACTCTGACTACTAATTTATTAGCCATGGAATTTTGAAAATCCTGAAAAATTCATGAGCCACTCTGTACTTAATCTGAAGTAAGTTACCCTTTTAAGTTTTTTTGGGGTTTTTTTTTTGAGAGTTTGCCATTTTGTCATCTTGCTGAATTATATGTCTGACTTGCCCAATAGAAGCTAATAAATATGCAAGAAAAGCAATATTTTTTTTTCCATCTAGAAGGATGGAAGAAAATTGTACATGGTTTCCACTTAAAGGTCAAGCACTACCTAACCTATTTGACAAAGCCTCTTACTTAACCAAAGCACTTTAGTTCTCCAGTGTAATTCATTTGAGTGTTAAGATAGAATGCCCCCTCTGCTGTATGGAAAACATGATAGATAGGTAGATGATAATATAATTCAATTAAAATATTATTAGTATTCTGCATGTTAAATGTGCAATCTCTTTAGCCTTATGCTATGTATGCTGTATATTTGAATTTACCTGAGGTTGGAACTAATTTTGGGGGGGCCTTAGGGATAATTGAATTTCTAAACATGTACTTCTAAAACCAGCAGAATACAAGAGAAAAATGCATCAGTATGATGAAATTTAGGCAAGAAGCTTCTGATTGAGCCAGGTTCTGTCACAGGGTAATAATCTTGAGACCTCTTTAAAATATTTTTTATATTTCTGTTGAGCCAATTACCTGTTTTTAGCAGAAAAAAAAATCCTACTGATTATTAGTAATAATTTATAGGTAGTTACTTGTAACACAACTTTGCACCCTCTTGAACAACACTGGCCAGTTTGGCAAGGGATTAGTTTGAAGCACTAGTAGTATCCAGTGTGTCCTTTGCTTTAAGTAAAATTTTACCTGGTTTTACATTCTGCGTTTTTATTTTTGCATTTTCTTAATACATTTTTGTGTTTAGAGTCCTATTTTTTAATCAAAGTTCATTGCACAACATCATTTTGCAATCATCCTGACATTTGTAATGTCAGCTCTACAGACTTGCATTAACCTCATTTTGCCATCATCTTGATGTACTAACCTGCATATAGCCCCGCACAGAAATAATTTCACATTCATCCTCGTGTGTGCAGTAATGTCTCATTAGACTTGAACTAACAGAATTTTGTCATCATAATTTGCTGTCATAATAACCCAATCTTCACAGATTTAATGTGACAGTCTTTTGCCACCATAACTAAGGCTTTGAGCAATTGTCATATGGGGTACTTAAGGTGAAATAAATGTAATTAAAATATAAACCCTAATAGTCCCATACTTTAAGCATTTTGTCACATATCTTAATAATTAATCATGCTAGTGTTTAGCACTCATTTAGCTCATAAATGTTCCTTTTCTATGTGGGAAAGACAAAACCAGAAGTTGAACAGTGAGTGACTGGCAGAAATGCTAATAGATTTTAGATCTCCAGATTGTCAGTGTACTCCTGTATCCATTGGGCTTCTGTCCTTTCACAATGCAATTAATTTTGTTGTGAGATGAATAACGGCTTGAACTGTGTGTGACAGGTCATAGTAACTAGTCTGCAGTTCTTATTTCAGAGAATTACAGAAGCAGAGAGGTGAAAGGCATTAGATTTCTGCTACTGCAAGGGTTGAGATGGAGCCAATACACTGTTACCTTTGAAAGAGTTTGTTAAACTTTTCATTAGAAGCTTCCACTTATACAGGATTGATATTTCTGTGTATGTTTTCATGTATGTAATTAACTTGTTACTCTCACAGTTTTCTCCTAATATTAAATCTCAGTGGACTTTGCCTAAATGATGTCCATTTCCTTGGCGTACATGAAAAATGACTGCTGTGATCTTTACACAGTGGAAGGCAGTAGCCATGGACTCCTTTTCCCTTCCTTTCTGGACTAAGCATGTGATGTTCCCTCAGCCTTTCTTTAAAGAGAAAGCTGCCTGCTTGGATATTTGTGATGTTAAGAGCTCTCAAATTTATTTATGGCTTTCATAAAGTGTTGTGTCAAAACTGGACCCAGCTGAAACACTGACTGGAAGAGAGTAAACCAAAGCAGCACATGATGGGGTGACAGGGACATTGTGTGGGCGGCTGGCACATGAGCTGTGTTTCCCTAAAGAAATCTGTGTTTATGTTAGCGTCTAACAAACTGCTGTGCAAACTGACCTTGAGCTGACTTTGGCAGAGCTAATACAGCTTGCCTGCAGACCTAGGTGAATTCTGTCTTGTACAGATGGATTGTTGATTCTGGTCCACAATTACCTTTTAGTTCCTTATTGATATTCTTTGCAATCACCTTGGCATTTTTCCTCTTTTTATGTATTTTATTGGCTTTTGTTTTTTAAGAACCTGTCCCTCTTCTAGACTAAACTTGGTTTTGCTTGCAGTTGGCTGTTTTCAACCAGAGAAATTTATTTTTTAGTAATGGCATGTTAGACACCCAAACAGTGTTTTCAAACATCTTCCAATCGTTCACATTTTTTTTAACTTCTCTCTCCATACCGATGAGGGTTTATAATTTTTTTCAACTTCATGAAATTGGATCCTCTTATAGATGTATAGATATGCACATCACCAGAACATGCTTGTGGTGCACTTGGTCTCTCAGGGACACACATGCACGTGAACGTTTCACTGTTACAAGTAATGTATGTAATCAAGCTATTATTTCTGTTTAAGGAACCACTCATGGTGGAGTTCTAGGATCATTTTCTCTGTAATGATTAAACAAAAATGAACAATTTTCTCTGTTGACATTGAATACAGACTTCCCTTGGGTGTGTTGCAATGGCTTTCAGAATTGGATAAACTTCACTTGTATTTTGGACCCACTGTGGGAACGTAACAAGACCAAAGAGTTTAGTGTTGAACTGGGACCTTACGTGATATGCTGTGTTTCAAGGTTTGTGTGCCCAGCTTTTCTTCCTGTGGATGTTGAGAAAAGGGATGGTCTGATCTTGGCTTTTCATGGCCTGGGCAGATAACCACGGGTGGGTCAACAACAGAAAACCAGAGACGTGTACCACTTGCCCTCTCCTCCTTCACTTGCTGAAGGCAGTTTGGAGCAGGAGCCTATTTTAGGTACTCAGACACTCTCCAGAGGAGGACCCCTTCTGTAGGTTACATGGGCTCACTTCTATCTAGTTTAACATAACACTTACGGTGATTGGACTGCATTGAATGCCTACATCTAGAAAAAGGAATATTAGCTTATAAGATCTTCTCCCTTCTGGTCATCTAAGCCTCTCTGGTGAGATTAAGACCAGAGTTTTTATAGGCATAATTGACTAATTCTAATTCCTCTTCATTACTTGGACTTCTACCATGCAGATATCAGTAATTAAAATCTTCTATTCTTTGTACTTAATATTAGTTTTTACATAATTTGCTATCCTTTCTTACATTTTTCTTTTAATTGCTCAGTATATCTTCTGTGTACTCTAACTGACTCCAGTTAAGATTGATTTAATTTCTGCTGAGGTGAAAGTTTCTGAAAGTTAGAGAATTGTCAGGGTTTGAGAATAAAGATCTCCAGAGCATGAACAGGATGCAAATGGGAAAATGGAGGCAGCACCTACAAACAGAGGAATGAACTAATGTGCTCCTTCATATGCTAGAGAATTTTTTCAAACAAAAGGGCTTCATGACACAGAAAACCACTGAATGGAAACTGTTTTTTTAAACAGCACCTTACCTGCGAGACAACTTTGCTGTAAGCATTATATTGACTACTAATTATGTATGTTACACTTTGGAAGCCAAAACCTACTATGCCTTTCAGAATATAGAGCAAGGATTTGGTTTTTGTTTTGGGCCTTTTTGTGTTTGTTTTTTTTTGTTGTTGTTGTTGGGGGTTTTTTCTTACTTTCTGGTCTCCAGATCAAATATTAGAGGATAAAAACAAACCAAACCTGTGCTAAAACCTCTACATAGTATTCCTTTTTGAAGTAAAATAGGCTAAAAAACAAAAGAAAGAAGTTCTAGTGGTCCACATTTGAAAGACTATTTTTTTCTTTTTTTTATCCTTTTTGTTCTTTCTTCACAGGAAAATCAGAAGCTCTGTTTACTTCTGTTGCTGTTGAAGATTTGTTTTTCCTCTGTGGCTGATGTGCAAGTGATTTGTTGTTTTTTGGTTTGGTTGGTTTGTTTTTTTCATAACAGGAAGTGAATAATACAAGACTGAGAGCCAATATACCACCAGGGCAAAACTTCATGCTGTGCTTCAAAGATTCCCATCCCCATTGTACTTTCACATTAGTCCTGTAGACCCTAGAGCTCAGTGCTCCTTCCCCCACAGATAGATGTAGATTTGCAAATACTGGGAAGAGTGCAGAGACATCTTATGAGCCTGATGGCTGAACTGAGCAACCAGCTTGGATTGCCTTTTGTTTTTTATTTTTAGGTCAGCATTGGCTGGGAGTTAAACTCCCAGTGTGGTGCTGAGTGGAATAAAAGTTGAAATGTTTTCTGAAAAAAAATATAATCAAAATATAATCTCTCTTAGGTTTATACTCTAAGTGTTCTTCCTGATGTTGAGTTGTATTGGCAAACAACATGTGCCACTGGGATGTTTAAGAAGTCATAAGGGGGTTGTAAATCAGTTGTGTGGTGTGTTTCCTGATTGTTATTTTCTTGTTTTATCTGTTATCTGAAAAAGAGGTTCTGTCTTAGACAATATAAATGGCAATATGCTCTTCTTTCTTTCGTTTGGGTCTTGTTTGGTGCCTGTATAATAGTAAATTGCAGTGAGATGGAATATTTTTTTTTCTGCAGAGGTTGTTAACATGAAATTCTTCTTTTTTTTAATTGTGGATCTCTCCTCACATATAAATTATTTTAGCTACTGTAAAATTTATTTTCTGTGTCAAAACCATATTTTTTCAATTGTGTCCTTTTTTTTTTTTGGTTTTCCCTGACATCAAAGTTTTGAATTTAAGATACACTGGGATTTTTTGGATTGTTTTGGTATTTGAGTTCACACTTGGTATCTCTCTCTATGGAAGAAATAAGTCTAAATTTTGACTCTTTTTCTGTCAAGTCTAGGACTGTCAGTAGGAGGGAGGGAAAATGTTTCTGAACTGAAGGTTTCTGGACTCCTGTGAAAGGATCAGGGGGTCTCTTGAAACAGGAATTTGGAACTCCATCAGTAAGAAGAGGGGAGAAAATGTGGATTTCCTCCTTCTGGAGGATTCTTTAATTTGTAAGGTATTCTAAATATTAGCACTAGACAGTTCTTTGAACCATGGTTTAGAAGAAAGTATTATACTGGATGTCTCGTGGAGCCTTCTGTGAGTGTTCTCTGATGGTCTCAAAGACATTGTCAAAAAGGATGAGCAATCCACATTAATGTTGTGGATTATGATTGGAGTTAAGTGTAAAACAGACTGCAGAGCTCTGTCAAGTTGAAGATCTGTGCTTTTGGAAAGTTTTGAAGACTAAGTTTGCCACCTTGAATAGGAGACAGAAGGGATCACAATTCTAGCAGTAGAAACCTACTTTCAAGATAACTTTCACTTGTAGTCTTTATTACTGGGCCTCAGTTATTGACAGCATGTCCTGTCTAGGGTGACCTTAGATATTTCAAAACTGAACTTTTTCACAATAAGTGGTTCCTTTCCTGAGTTTGCTCAGTCTTCTTCCTCAAATAATCAAAATGCTGCTGCTGTCACAGTGTGCTCTGCTCTGCTTCAGATTATTTTCTACATCAGTTCATGACTTGCAGGCTGTGGGCTGCAAATTAATCCTTAGGAGTCTGTTGGCATGTACTGTACATGCAGGTTCTCCAGGGTATTAATTTGACTATCAGTGTAGAAAATGCCAGTGGCTGTAAGGGTATATATGCACTTTTTTAATTTTTCTGCATAATCCAGAAATTTACTTAAAAACTTGTAATCACCATGACTAGACACTTTAAAGCTGAAAAGTAATTTTTTAAAGAAAATAAAGTAATGAACAATTTAGAAGTGTTTTTTCAAAAGGCTTTTCAAATGAGGAAATGAATTAATAACATTATTTGACACATCTCTAAAAACCACATATATTGTGCAAATTATGTACTGTAGAAAGCAGCTTTAAAAATATCTGGGTTTGGGTGGAGGATACAAGTCTCATTCCAAGTATTGTGTGAATTCCTGACTTCCTTTCCTGTATAAACTAAAAGGACACCTGGGACAATACAGGGAGAGAATGAGCCCGGATTCCTCCTGTTTGGGACCAGAAGCTTTTGGGATTTGAGTGTGAAGGGATATTCTCACTGTTAGGAAAAGGCAGTGACTGTCCTGCCACTGCTGCTTCTGTGGGGAGTTGCTGGGCTGTGTCTAGTAGCAGTACCATGTTGCTTTGTTGACAAGGGAAAGGTCATTTGTAAGTCAACAGTCTTTTTAATTTGTTTTTAATAGAGCAGCAGCTACTTACTTATCATTACCTGTTTTAGTACTTACACATTTGGGATGTGACAACACTTTTCTGGGGCTTGTTTACTTTTTCCTCTTCTTGGGAGAGGTTACAATCCCAAAAGTCTCATGGGGGAGAGAATGGCCAAGTACAGGAGGTTTACTGCTCCTCTCCCAAAAAGGGAGGATCCTGTCTAGGGATGGGCCAGGGGTCATTGGCTGGGGAGGCAGACAATCTGTTTCATAGGACTCTGGCAGAGCGCACGAAGGCAGCAGTAAATATCTTCACCCTGCTCTACAGTGCTAAATGTTCCTTGGGAAGCTGCAACACATAATTTAAATCCGTTGCACATGCCACCCTGTTAGCAGAGCCTTATATGTCTAGTGCATGGGCTGGCCTATTATGGGAAATCAACTTTGTTTTGAGGGAAGCACAGAGCATTGCTTCTGCGCAGGTCCTGGAATTTGAAACATTTAGGGGCCTCCAAAGAGCACTGGCATTAGTTACCATGCCGGCTGGGTGGAAGTGAGGATCCCTGCCCAGGAGCAGACCTGCCTGCAGCCAGCCCAGGGCTCCATCCCACCGGGGTGCTTGTGCACTGGTCTCCACAGAGCTGCTGGGGCTTGTGCGGAGACACATCTGTCGTTATGCAGGGACGAGCCTCATTCAGCTAAAGCTACTGGAGCAGCAAAGTTGGAATACACTTTGCCAAGAAATATTTTGCTGTTGTTTTTCTTCCTCCTTTTTTTTTTTTTTTTGTGTGTGTGGAGAGATACCATGTCTGCTGACATGCTTTGGTATGAGGAAGTGGAAGATGATTGTAAGTATGAACAGACTGTCATAATTTATCACAATGTTCACTTTGACAGAGCAGTGTAGTGCTATGCAACCCACTAACAGCATGCATTGTTAAATGCTAACTTTTGAAGTCTAAAAAAGGAGAGCGCAAGGGGGGGCAGGGGAAGAGAATTTTTCTATCTCTGCTAGTGTAATATCCTGTTCATTATATATGTATATAAGTGCTCCAGAAACAGTATTCTATCTCTCCTTTGAATAAAAATATTCCATTCCTTCCTGAGATTCAGCACTTATTAAAGCACAGGATTAAAACAGAAAGAATTGAAAAGGTAGACCAATGCATTTGAAAAATACTGTGTCATTATTCTAATAATTTGGCAACACATGAAAGGATTAATCAGTTTCTTTGAACTTTAATGGCATATGCAGTTTCACTGCCTAATATTAACTTGCAGTGTAAGAGAGCTCCTCTCTGGCCACTGAACTGTCTGGTAGCTACTGAAGTGAGGGGGTGTCAGTTTTGCGCAAAGGGAGCAGCAGCTGAGCTCTCCCATGCTCTTCCCAGAAAAGCACAGGCGTGTTTTCCAGACTTGTGCTTGTTTGTTAGTTTAAAGCTGTCCTTTCTGTGCAATGAGAAGAAAACCAGAGAATGCCGAGAGTAAGAGACTGAAGAGAGCCAAGAATGAAATAATGACAGTGTTTTAAAACCCATCTCCCTTGCTCCCAGATGATATTTCTTCTTCCTCCCCAACCCAGGCTCACAAAATAAATTGTGCTCGGGAAAAACAAAGTGTCAGTGTTGTCAAGACTTCATCTATGGTCCCCACCCCTTTTTTTTTTTTATTCTGTTATGGCACTTCCACTTTTACTTCAGTTCTGTATCTTCACCATAATAGAATTTCTGGTTTTCTCTATTTTACTGATAATAAAAGACAGGGGATTACATTATGAACTGTCATTTCCCCTGCCCCCCCCCCCCAAATTTATAATGGATTGTATGGCCAGTATCTTCTGATGAAGCTTCCTCAAAGTAGTGTTAGATTTTGTTACGTTTGAAAGGAAATAAGCTTAGACAGAAAATTTCTGGGTGCAGGTGTGGTCTTTTGTTTACTCTTTTTTTTTTTTTAAAGATAAACTGACATTGTGTTTTTTTGTTCAGTAAATAAGATTTAAATCACTTACAAATTTTCCAGACATTTTTGTACTGCTAGGAGAGTACACAGTTATCAAACACCTTTTGATAAGTAGGGATATAATCATGAGGTCATTATATTAAATAATCAGAAGACAGACTGCTTCACATCTAAAACTATCAGGCATGAGGTTGGGAATAAGAAATTTTCTGGGTTTTTACTTTTACTCCTGGTTATCAAGAGGAAGATGGCATGCTCTGAATCAAACCTCATAGTGCCCAAACCCTTCTACCATTCCTCTGAAAGGATTTGTTATCTTCATTTTTCTATATATTCCCTTTCCAGGGGAGTCACTGCAAGAGAAGCCAAGCAGGTGCTTGCTAAGTAAAGGGGAAAGATCTTTGCTGCTTAGCTCAAAAGTTATAATTGCATTGTGAAGATGTAGTAGGTGAAAGAAAAAAAAAATAGCTGCATTACAGCTTTAGAAAAATATGAATAGAACACCAGAATTGCATCTAGCAGGTGAATAGCTTTCATGACAAGAGCCATTAAATCACTTACTAAATTATGTCACGTAACTATGTTCATCTCTAAAATGAAAGTGAGCTATCCTAGCAGTTCTTGGGAATTATTTAGCTGAATTTATTTCCTCACCTGTATCTTTTAAAGGGCATGGTATTTTTCTCAGTATAACTTTGTATAATATTGCCAGGGTTTTTTATAGTTGTATTTGAATAAAAAGGGATAAAATATATATATATGTACTTTGTGACAAAGTGTGTCCAAAACAATGCTCTTAAAGTTATCCCCAGCCTCCATTCAGGGTATGTCACTTCTCCCACTTGTTGCCTGTACTTGATTTGCTTCTTTCTCTATATTGGATAAAACCTTTTTGCTCTTAGAGGTGGCAGCAGTTGCTTGCACCTCTGCATTGTATTTTAAATCTATCCTTTCTCTTTTCTTAAGGTCCCCTCTCCATCCCTTCATCCACTTGTTCATTCACTTTTCTTTTTCTCTTCTGCTGTTCTGTGCCACAGCAGTTAAGGTGGGTTTTCCTTTCCCTGGTTTATCTCACTCCTGCTGAGAATGAACTTTGTGAAAACATAAGGGTATTTATTCCCAGCTGAGGACTTTCTTTACATTCTTTCCTCAATTACTCAGTTTTTACTTTTGTCTCTGTTAAATTAGAAACTCCTTGGGCCAACAGCTGTCTTTTCCTAGATTTCTGCAAAGTCTTTGGCAATGACACCTAAATAATAAAGTGGTGATGAAATGAAATATAATAAATTTCATTTTATTTTAATTAAGATTACTTTGAATTTTATCTCAGAAGCCACCTTCCCTAGGGTGATTCAGTATCATATGCATATGCTGTATTTCTCCTAGCAGATATAATCCTCTTTCCCTGTCCTTAGTCTGTCATGGAACCAAATTCTGCTTGCAGTTGCACACACAGGCATCCTTTTTCTCTTCTTGGATTTGCACAAAGAAGTGACTAAAAATAGAATTAATCATCAAACCAGAGCCAGTGCAGAAAATAAAATAATCCTGCCTGAAATTTGGTGTCCACAAGGAGTCCCTTACCCCTTAGGATTTATTGTAACAGGGGTTCATCTTGGTTCCTGCATTAGCTCAGGTCAGAAGTGCATTTCTGAGGCTAATTCTCAGATGTCCCTATTTATTACCACACATTGGTATGCATCCCAGAGGACATGCCCTGCATCCCTTTGGGAGGAGGCTGAGCTCAGACATGCACTCCACCTTTGCCTGAAAAGCACAAACTTTCAGTGGGTGTGCTGAGCGCCAGACTCGCACTGAGGCTCCTTCAAAATAAGCCTAGCGAAGCACACACATCTTGGAGGGACTTCTGGGTTGCCAATGCCAGCCCCTTTGTGTTAGAGCTGCTTCTGTTGGGCCTTAGGATTTGCTGTGGCCCAAGACAACTCAGTGAGATAGGAGGAAATTTCTTTGGATCTTGGACGTGATGAAAGAACTCTTCATAAAGTCATTCCCTAGCTGGTGCAGGAGGGTGCTTCATTCTTTCTGCTCCTATTTAGCATCTTCTCCCTTGCCCCTGGTGTCCAGGCTGCCCATGGGCATTGCAGCTGGCTGTGACTGTTCCAGGATGATTGTGGAACAGGTTACCACATTCAAGACACAGTAGTCTGGCAGCATGTTACATATAAAACTGAAAATTCACCCAGGCATTACTAATAGACTATAGTTACTGATCAGATGGAGTTGTGTAACTGGGAAGATACAATATTTATGGAAGAAGGTTAACCCTTGACTAATGCTGTGAAATGATTTGAGCCTCAGAATTGTCCAAGGAGTTACGTGTTTTTAAATGATTGCCAGAGGCAAGAGGATTAAGCTCATATATTTTTCTCATGGATTATTGTTGAGACAGAATCACATCGGGCAGGACTGTGAACTAAGCAGCCTTGATTCAAAAAGCTTGACTTGTTGATTTTCACAGTACATTTTCAATTAAATGTTACCCAAAGCTTAATTATCATTTAGGAGGATAACCATTGTACTGTGTTATAACTAACCACTGGAAAAAGACTCTTCAGTAAATTTAGCATAACTTTATAGCATCATGTTCCCGTTGACGAGGTTGTGCTTGTGCTAATACCATGTTGCTGCCATTGGAAGCAGAACAGCACCGGGAATTTTAAATAATTGTGCCTTATCAAAGAGTGAGCTTTGTGGAAAGCAGAAATAATGGTTATCAGAGTGTGGCTTTGCAGAACAGCTTGCCAGCTGGGCTGAACCAGTGAACATACTACTACATCTTCCCAGAAAAGCATATGTGGAAGAAAGGAGTTGTGGGGTTTCAGAGTACTCACTTCAGAGATCACATAAACTTCTAAGTTACCACATGTACAATAAATTTGAATATTTTTTAATGGTGTGTTTCGAAGAATAGGATGGATTTTAAGAAAGTCACAATCTTTCTTGGTTTATAAGGACATAAGTCCTGTTTTAATTTTGGGATATTATTTAGAGCGTGAGGCTGGTAATATTTGGGATGTTTTCTGATGCTTTTTCTCTTAAATAGTGTATTTATTAAAATAATCCATATCTCTATGATTAAATTTTTGTCAGTTGCATACAGCCTTCTTTTTTCCCTAAAGGCAAAATATAGTTGGTAAGTATTGCAAGTATATGTAGAAGAGAGAAATAATATTATGCAAGCAAAAGCATATGTTCTTGTAATTTTTAATATTTTCATAGAAAGTAACAGTTAAAATGGCACATTTACACTTAATTTAATTCTTAGAACATTTTAAAAGTATCATCATCTTAATCAGAAACAAATTAGCATAATTCTAATCATTAAAAGATATGTTTCCTATCATGGAAACCATTATAGAAATATATTAGCCCTAAAGGTAGTTTTGTTTTCTACAGTATTTTTCTATGATGTATCTTAATGCATACCTTTAAAAAAAACCAACAACAAACCACTTAAAACTCTTCAGTGTGTAGAGATGACCTAAATGGGGACCTAGAATATAATATTTTTTTACCTAGCCTTTACTAAAATATTTTGAGAGATGATTGGAGACCTAATGGGATTATGTGCACCATAGTGATAGGCTAATCAAACCCTTTGTCTCATTTCTATTAATTACTTTATTTCCCTGTCTGTCAGTAAGGTCTGTGAAAGCCAGGGGTGTCTCACCCTCTAAAAGTGTCTTAGTAAAAACAGCAAGTCCAGTATGTGATTTTATAAATATAAAATTAGAAAGATGATGGTCAAAAGTTTACTTGTAATATATACTGTCCTAGGTACTTGGTATTGTCCTGATGAATGCCTGATAACCTGTATTTTCTTGTTATCATCTGTGAAAAATCCATTTCACTGACTGTGGGAGTGTGCCAATGAGCGTGGGATGCCTGAAGGGAACCTCCCTGCTTCCCCTCACCATTGCTTCCCCTGTTCTAAAATTGGTGCCTGCCCATGTGGCTGCACGTCTGCACACATGCATGCTGGTTTTTATGGGAAATTACCCATGGGTAAGGCTTTTAATTTTGTGCAGCACAGGGAAATGAAGGAATTTAAGGGGTGATTGAAATCCAACATTCTGCCTTTTTATTCTGAAAGATACTTTGATGAAAGTGTTGGAAGGCTCAGCTCGCGGAGGCGTTGCTGCTATTTCAGATATACAGAGTATGAGATTTGAAGGCAAGCCAAATCACAATGAGATGGAATAATGATGTCCTTGGTTTATTTTTCGCTTGGTACATTCAGGTTTTGATTGAATTCTGAGCAAGGCAACAGTTTTTGATGTTTTGTTTTTTCTTCCACAAAGGAATGCTGGTCCTTAGAGGCTTGTAGGCTGTTATCAAAGCAGAAGCATTTTCTTGTGAAGGTCATGGACAGTGGTGGCAATGAGAGGGGGAGAAAAAACAAAGGGGTGGGAGGGGAGGAGGTGGAGAGTAAAGGAGGCAAACAAGAAAGATTTCCTTATTGGTCCTAACCAGATGCAAGCCTCTCATAGGAAACATTTCTGCAGTGAGACCCATTACTACTTTGACCTAGCTAGCACTCTATTGATGCCATATATAACAGAAGATTCGTTAAGAACTCTTAGGTCTTTGTCCATTTGTCCTCCTTTCTCCTAGCCTTCTTCCTGCTTTTGTCACATGGGAATACTTCAGTAGTTCCCTTCACCTTATTCTCTCATTGGTTTTTGTTTGGTGTTTTATTTTTCTTTTAGTTTGGTTTTGTTTTGTTTTGTTGGTTTTCTTTACAACGTTTTAACCTTTTATTTGGAAATACATGTATTTGGAAATATTTCTTTCTGAACAAAGCTCAGAGGTTCCCAGATGTTGCTAAATTGATTGAAAATTAAAGCAGGCACTGTAGTTTCTAAAAAGGTTATTAACATTATTTATGTAGCATTATTTGAGGTATTAAAGAACACCTCATGATGTTGCTGGATGATAGATGCTGTAAATAACGAGACAGGAACCCACAGCAGTTTGTGATGTAAATTGTGCCCATTTCTTCAGTGTGAGGAAAAGTGCTGTTAGACATAAAGCTGTCCTGTTCCTGGTCTAAGAGCATATAAACCAGCTCCCCAACCCTTCCTGGATGTCTAACCTATGCCAAAGCTGATCAGTTCATAAGAAAGAAAAACATAAGGATGTCTATTTGGTACTGGGAGGAGCAAGAAGGATGGGAGGCACTCCTTGTTGCAGAAAGATTGAGGTGGAACTAGCTCAGAGGTAGTGATCCTGTCCAGCTTAAAAAGGGCTTAAAAACTGGATGTCAAAATAAAGGGTAAGAGGAAACACAGAAGGTACAGACCTGTGGCAGACTGATGGTGAACTTGTGGATATGATGTGTTCAGCTTTACTAATGTGAAAAATCTCGGTTTGGTTTTTCTTGTGTTGCTTTTCATGAAGATTGTTAGCAGCCCAAAACGAATTATTAGTTTGCCCTATTTTTCAGAAAGACAGCATAAATTATTTTATTCTTTTTACTTTATTTACAGTCATCTTTCTCTTATCATGTGATTTACTATACATTTAATGCTTATTCACTGCCCCACATTTCCAAGCCCTGCTAACAATAAGGAAAATAGACTCACAGAATGTTAGGGATTGGGAAGGACTTCGAAAGACTATCTAGCCCAATCCCCCTGCTGGAGCAGGATCACCTAGATCAGGTCACACAGGAATGCATCCAGGCATGTTTTTAATGCCTCCAAAGAAGGAGACTCTACAACCTCCCTGGGCAGCCTATTCAAGTGTTCTGTCACCCTCATTGTGAAGGAAGTTTTTTTTGTCATATTTATGTTCCAGTTTGCACCTGTTGCCCCTTCTCCTATCACTGGACATCACTAAGAAGAGCCTGGCTCCATCCTCCTGACAGCCTTTACATATTTATCAACCTTGAGGTCATCCCTCAGCCTCCTCCAAGCTAAACAGACCTGACTGCTTCAGCCTTTCCTCATAAGGGAGATGTTCCACTCCCTTAATCATCTTTGTGGCTCTGCACTGGACTCTCTCAAGCAATTCCCTGTTCTTCTTGAAATGAGGGGCCCAGAACTGGACACAATACTCCAGATTCTGTGTTGACAGGACAGAGTAGAGCGGATAGAACTCAGTATATTTTTAGACCAAATTCTAAGGCTACATCTATAAATATTTGGTCAACTGATGGTTACTCACTCTCCAAAAATGCAAATGATCCAGATTAAAGTATTTGCTCTGCTTATACTCTCTGTTTACATAGGAGAAAGTTTCACTTGCCTTGGACATTGAATGGAAACCAAAGGTGAAGCCAAGTAACTTTTCACAAAAAGGAATTCTTGTTTTCTTGCCAATATGGGAACAATTCCTTTTATAGTAGCCTGTAAAGGACAAGCATGTTATAGTGTTGATTCCATTCTGTTGTTCCTAATAATTAAATAGTTCTGAAAGCTCTAACAAGAGCAAAGAGGGAAACTAAAAACTGTGAAGTAAGTGGTGAATTTCAGGAGCAGGTATCTAACAGTAGAATGCATAACCCTTTATGGGGGGAGAAAAAAACCCCAACTTCATAAACATAAGAAATCATCACAAATATGTTTTCTGTTTTGGTTTAGTTTGGGTGTTGGGTTGGTTTGTTTTGTTTCATTTTTGTCTTTTTTTTTGTTTTTTTTCCTGCTGCAGTAGTTTAAAATTCCATGATATCTTCATTCTTACAGGATGGCTCAGTGATACAGTGTAGATTTAAAAGATGTTGCTTAAATCAAGATGCTTTTTAGAGAGCATATTATTTGAAATTGAACTTAATCATATAAAATTTCTGTATTAGGAGTAAACGACATTCCTGGTGAAGTGGTATTTCTGACTGGATTACCTGATTGATGTAAAGCTTTAGTGAATGTTAAGTTGGGGCATATTTTTTGCCATAGGAAAGGAAATGTATTGGGTTATGTTGTCCATTCCTATTTCCTGTTCAAAAAAAGACATGTCTATTCAGAACCAACTCAGAATTATTGCTAATTTTAGCACTGTTGCTAACTTAATACATTTTTTTTTTCAACTGTTACAGATGGAAACCATAATTGGAAACGTTTTCTGTTTTGTAACAGACCAAATGACAGTGAACATTCACCCTTCTGTCTTGTAAGGGCAAGCATATTTTTCTTAGGGAGTAACATTTGAATTGTGAAATCCAAAGTCCTACTGATACAGTTGCCAGCTCTCTTTATTTTTTCTTTAGTCCTTCTGACACTTTCCCTTTTCTCTGAGTGACACATCCATTGCTGTGCTGCTTTAGCTACTTTAAATAAGCCCTTTCCTCCTCCAGGAATGCTTGCTGATTTTTGCATATTATCTTAAGCTGACTTAACAGTCATTTTACTAAGTCTTCCCAGCTGCTGATAGTGATGAATTGGTTCATTTTACTCTTGATGTGTTGAAGGCAAATGTGAGCAAAGTTTGCTTGACCGCTAATCCTCCCCTTACATGAAGTAAGGATGTTATTTGAACAAGGACTTGTTCCAAATGTGACCAAAGTTTTTTCCTTAAATCTGCCTACTCCAGACATAAAGGTTATTTGCTTATCTGGGAAATTCTTATCTAGAAAGTGAAAAATGTCTTAGCCCAGAATAGTAGCCAAGGAATTAACTTTTTTCCTTGTGCAATAACTGGTGTTAAAGGGCTTTTTTGATAGACTAAGAGTTTCTGGGAGGAGTTGCATCTGAATTGGCATACTTCCAGAAACTCTTGCTTAGCCTATAAACTGATGAAATTTCATGGATTCACAGAACAGCTGAGACACCTCTGGAGATCATCTACTCTAATTTTCTGCTTAGAGCAGGCTTCTGAGGCCAGTGTCAATTTGGGTTTTAAATATCTCCAAGGATGGAGACTCTACATCATCTTTAGACAGCCTGTTTCCAGCATCTGACTATTCTCACAGTAATATTTCTTATTATGTCCCTATAGAATTTCTTCTATTTCAGTTTATGCCCATTGTTTCTCCTGCTGTCAATGGGCATCAAAGAGAAACATATGTCTCTGTCTTCTCTACTCCCTCATATCAAATATTTTAGTCCTTGGTAAGATCCTCCAGAGCCATCTCAACTCCCAGCTGGGCAGTCCCAACTCTCTTGACTTCTTTTCATCTGTAATGTGGTCTTAATCACTTAATCATTTTGTGGCACTTTGGTGGACTTGCTCCACTCTGTCCATATTTCTCTTGTCTTGGGGAGTCCAGCACTAGACTCAGAACTTCAGCTTTGTCTGACTAGGATCAAGCAGAGAAGAAAGATCACCTCCCTTGACCTGCTAGTGACATTCTTCCTAATGCCATCCAGGATATCCAGCCCTTCTCTGGCACTGGGCACAAATGGAAACACCTGGGAATGGTCAGCAGGAATTGGGCCTTATCCCTCAGAAAAGGTGATGGGGATGAGTAGCACAACTAAAGTGCACCTACATTAATGCACAAAGCATAGGCAACAAACATAAGCAGCTTGAAGCTATTGTCCAGCAGGAAAACTATGATATAATTATTATCACAGAAGCATGGTGGGACAATTTGCACAACTGGAGTGCTGCATTGGATGGCTATAAACTCTTCAGAAGAGATAGGCCAGGAAAGAGAGGTGGTGGAGTGATGCTGTATGTTAGGGAGTGCTTTGATTGTCTTGAGCATAATGATGGTGATGATAGTGTTGAGTGTTTATTGGTCAGAACTAGGAAGATCAACAAAGAAGGTACCATGGTGGGAGTCTGTTACAGATCACCCAACCAGAATCAAGAAGCAGGTGAAATATTCTCTAAGCAGCTGGGAGAAGTCTCGCAATCACTACGGCTTGTTCTCATCAGGGACTTCAACTTGCTAGATATCTGCTGGAAATACAGCAGAGAGGAAATAATGTAGGAGGTTTCTGGAGTGTATGAAAGATAATTTCCTAGCACAGGAATGGTTCTATGATTCTATGCCTTAGTGTTTCCAAGGATGTGCTGCTTTCCATCTGGTGGGTGCTTAACATCTACTGGTTCATGGGGCAGTTCTTCCCTGTGTGGAGGTGGTTCCTCCCTTTGCACTTCACCTTGTTGAACTAAATGAGACACCATCAGATCTACAGCTGGTATTTGCACAACTAGTACTGACCTTTGAGCCCAGCAGTTCAACTAGTGTTCACTATGCCTTACTAACAACTTACCTAGTAGGTAGTTTGTGTATGAGAATCTTCCCATGTTATGCAGATATTCCACCTTACAGCCTTCTTGAAAAATAATGTCATTTGCTTTCTTCCCAGTCCTCAGAAATGTCCTACAATCACAAAGACCTTTCTCAAATAATCACTAGATACTTCACAGTGATATTGAGCAGCTCTCTTCATGCTTTTCTTTACTGTAAAGAAGCCTTTCTGACTAGTGTGGAAAGTGGCTGGAATTTGAGTCTCACATGTCTCTGTTTATACATTTTTTTATGACATCAGAACTGTCCATATTTCCCTGTGCATTCGTATTATAAACTACACACACTAATCAGTTTAGAGCTAGTCTGTAGTCTGTAAGGATGAATTCATTTGGACTTTCTAGCTTCTCTGAATATCATTTTACCCTAAAGCCTATCTAAGGGAATGATATTTAATGTAGAATGTCTATCATTTTTTTTTAAAGCCTTCCCAAGTTTGAAATCCATTAAATACATAACACCAAAACTGCAGTTATATCTGAACAGTTTTTGACAGCTGCTTGAAATTTGGACGTTAGTAAAGTGTTGTCGATAGTATTGTAAGTTATTTAATCCATAATCTATAAAACCTGGTTATTTGAATAGTCATTGGTAGTTTTGTTTGAGTGCAGAAATGCATAAAAAGCCTGAAAGACCTTTACTTCAAACAGGTATAAGAATGTTGAGATTTTAGTTATTATATCTTTAATTAGAAAAAGAAATCAAAGTAAGCACTTTAAAATGTTAGTTGCCTTCCTAATGCATTGCTGTTGTCCAGTGTACAGTCATCTTATCTCTCTGAAAGAAGTTTGGTCAAGTTTTCTACTTCAATCCTTTAGATATTCTGCTTGTTGCATCTTTATATTTATCTGTCTTATCTCTTGCTGATTTTTTATATCTTCTGTTATGATTATAATTTCTGTTACTTCCTGATTATTTTAGAGTAACAACCAAAAAATGTAATAAGAATGTTCATTATTTTCCCAGACCGTATTTTTTTTAAGCCATGACATCCATAAGCCCTGTTTTTAATTATATTTTCACTTGTTAATATACAGCAAAGGAAGAATTAGCTTCTTAAACTGTTAAATAGCATATTCTAAAATTATTAGAATTTGTAGCACAACAAAATGCTGTCTGCCCAATAGCATGATCTTCTCAAAATGAGTCCCTTTGGCATTATTTTACTTGGATTTTTTTTTTTTTTAATTTACCATAAGATGTTTGAAGTGAGATATTTGAAATGTTGACATATAATCAGAAGCCATTCAGTCCCATTCTAGTGAGAAGGGCTTCCAGTTGGGAACATATTGGAAAACTGAGAGTTCTTGTTTTTGAAGCATGTAAGATATACTTCTATATAACAGCTTTTCATTAAGACAGGGGCATTTTTGATCCAGAAAGAAAATGTACCATGTGTGTCACAGGTTCCAGGATTCCTTAAGTTGATAAAGTTATGTTCTATTTCAGTTTTTCAGCATATGAGTTTACATCCCGTTAAATTTATTGTAATCCTTCGTATTATATTTTGTGCCTTCTGTAGCCTATTTCTTGTTCTACAACTATATTTATAGTTGTGGCATTCATGGGAAGTTGCTTTTCAAAATCCTCTATTTATCACACAGATGTAACCCTCTGCAATTGCCCAGGGCCTTTTACAAATAAGCACCAGATCATTTTTTTTCTATAATGATGTAATTCTGTATTTTCTACAGAGTAAAAGTCCCTAGATTTTTTTTCATTTTCAAGTCTTTTGTTGAGAATACCTTCCTAGGGAATTGTTGTACCTGAGTTCAGAATATGCTAAAGAGTTTTTCAATGTACTCCCCACTTCATATAGTGTATAGAATGTACTTTGAAGCAAAAAATGAATGTCATCAGTTTGCTTTTTTTAGATACGTAAGGCAGACAATGGGTTTGCAAGCATTATTTGGATATTAAGTGTCCATATGCTGTGCAAAATTGTGAATTCATAATCATTGTAAAGAAAAGCTTGGTGGTTTTTTTGTTGATGAGTTTGAATACTGAAATTAGGTTGGCAGAAGAGAGCAAGAATGTTATTTTCTGTGTGGAGAGAGAAGTTGTCATTGCTGTGTCTAGGGCTGAACTCAGCTGGAGGGAATCAAAGATGTGCTAGGAGGAAGAGAGTACTAGGGGTTGAGTTTATGAAGCTTCAGGCCTCGTATATAATGATAGTGACATTTCTGAGGTGGTACAAGTGTTGTCAAAAGATCTAGCTTTTCTGAAGGATATTACAGTGTCCTGGATAACAGAATAGGGAAGGGAAAGAAAATAATGATTGCAGCATTAACTATCAATATGCATTTTGGCTTCTGCACCTGTGCATCACTTGGAGATAGTCTTTCTAAAAGAGTGTATTCAAGGGGAAGAAAGTAAAATAACAGAAAACTGGTTTGTGCCAGTGTAGGGTTTACTCCATCGTAATTCATAATTGAACACCCTTGTAATTTGAATTAATGTATAAATTGTTGTACTATTTGTGAAACCATATGCACACTTCAATTAAGCTATAATATAAATGCAATTTTAAATGTAACTGCAGATTAAGTGTAACACTCAAGCCTGACTTCATGCAGTGAAACTCTCTTATGGGGCCCTAACTATTAACAATATCATTATATTTTTTTAACAGACAAAAATGTCACTGATGTAAGGTACTCAAAATCACACCAGAAAATCAGTACATCTCTCTTGTCTGGGACTTAAGCCATTAGTACCCTCAGTTTCCTTATGCACAGAGTCTTTCTGCCACAAGATTTCTGTACAGATGGAGAGAGTTGCTGACAGGACAGGAGCTAACTGGCAATGCAGTCTAAACACTAGTGGGAAAAATACATGCACTTAGGCCCTCCACTTTTTATGATAATTTATTAATTTATTCACATGATGGGAGCTGTTGGAGTAGGAATTGATTGGAAAGCAGAAATGAGAAGTCACAGAGGGATGTGGGGCAGAGGGAGCAATCAGCTGGAACACAGTCAAAGATGATCCAAGGAAGGACCTGAGACACATGGTAGCCACAGAACTGTGCCACCATAATGCACCACAATGCATACCTGCAAGGAGCTTGCATGACAATGCAAGGTGGAGAAAACCCTAAAGAAATATGAGTAGAAATAGTAGAGATGGTGGTTTAAATCTTTACTTCCAGTGTGCATCTTTATATCACCATGTCATCTCACACTGGTTGGCAGGTAGGTTTGCAAGACCTTGCTGCTGGGGCTAAAGCTTTCACAAAGTGAATGTGATAAAAAGGAAGAGCAAATGCAGATTTTTCACTCAGACCCTTTTCCAGTTCTCCTCCTCTTCCTTTCATGCCAGGTCTGCTGTATGTCCCTGCAGTATGTCTCTCTATAATCGAAATTATCTTGTTCTGTGTGTAGGATAAACCACATGATTGGTTGGCATACCATGTCATAAATTACAGATTATGCATAAATTATGATGGGTCTAATAACAGTCTAAGTTAATAGAAGTCTCACTAATAACACACCTAATTTCTTTTTAGTTTTCGCACATAATTGGGACACCTATATTGCACATCTTTGACTTTAGCCTCATTTCTGGATAAGCATGACTTGGTTATGAGCTTGCTTGTTCTCACTGAAGCTCCGAGACAGTGACAATGATGAAAAGTCTCTGGCAGGCACCTATTCTCTTTCAGGTTCTTCCTTCAAGTCTCTGTGCTGGCTGTGTGATATGTCTACCTTCTGTACCAGAGGCTGAAAGCCACAGAGTGAAAGCTGCTGCTCAGATTTGGTCTGAGGCCCCAGGCTGACAGGCCTACATACTTTTGAAACAGAGACATATTCACTGGAGTCTTGAGGGAGGGAAGAGAGGAATGCCACAGTTTTGCAGTGCCAAGTCTTCAGGAGGTCCTCTCGGGCTGCTTCCATTATCCATTGTTTGGGTAACAGTGCCTATGCCAAACTGTTCCATCAGTGTCAAGGCGCTGGCTCTCTTTTGCTAATTTATTTTTTATGGTTCTCCCTTCATCCTTATTATTCCACCTCACCAGAAAAAAAAAAAAATAAAAAATCAGTTTTTAGGTAGTTCCAATAAAAGGTGTTTTGGGGCTTGTTACAGTTCAGCACAAAAAGTTGGGCAGGTTGGTCTGGGCTTGATTGCCTTTCACAGCAGGTGAGAGGACCACTGGCAAATGTCATGCTCAGTCTGTTTCTTTATTGTCTTTACTGTCAGTTACTTTTAAGTTTTTGAAGTAGTAACACAGTTTGCTGTGGCCACTGATACTGAATTCTTTTCCTTTTTCTCAGACAGCTTCCTCATTACTGCAAAAAAAAGTCCCAGCAGTTACCCTGTCAGGCTTGACCTCAAATCATCAGCAAGATACGTTAATCTCTTCTTCTTGTTTGAAGGGATCTTATTCCCTTTTTCAGAAAACTAACACCACAAAAGAAAAAATAAAATAAAATCCTCTCTGAAACCTTAATTATTAGGTAACAAACAGGAGTTACTGAAGATTTTATTTCTATTGTATCAATAATATTCTCTTGATCTATGAAAATAACTTGTTACCTGTAGTGCTTTACAGTTTATCTCCAAAGAATGTAAGCCTCACTGTGCGTTGAGACTTCTTTGAGCAGAGAAAATTAAGCTAAGTCCTCCTCATGACAGTTGTCTGTTCCTCATATTCTTCCTTGTTGTTAGGTCTGCAGACTTTCTACTGTCTTCAGCTGTAAGGTAATTTTGTTATCTAGTACATCTCTTCCCCCAGAAGCATTCCCTTCAACTGACTGTATATATATTTAATCCCATTTTGATCCTTGACAGAATCTCCCATCTCTTTTCCTTAGGGGTCATAAATTTATCTTGCTGTGTTTTCAGCCGCCTTCTTCCTAGTTACATGGATATTGAGGAAACAGGTGATAGGTTCCCAGGAGAAATGTCTGTTTTCCCCTAATTAACATTCTCAACTGAAAGATGGAGCTCAGAGTTGTGGTCAGTGAAGCAGAGTCTACCTGGAGGCCTGTGACTAGTGGTGTCCCTCAAGGGTCAGTACTGGGTCCAGTATTATTCAATATTTTCATCAATGACCTGGACGAGGGGGTAGAGAGCACCCTCAG
>JAOEGS010010155.1:0-29966 GCA_025447755.1 Corythornis vintsioides
GCCTTCTCTTCTCCAGGCTGAACAACCCCAGCTCCTTCAGCCTGTCCTCATAGCAGAGCTGTTTCAGCCTCTGATCATCTTCATTTAATGTTCCAGCTCTAGATTTTACCTAAATTCACCCTGTGAATTTCAAGAAATTTCTTACAGGAAAATCTCTCATAATGCTGTAGGGAATAAATGCTGCTTAAACACAAAAGATATACACTGATTATTGGTTTAGGCTTTATGTTGAGATTGGCCTTGTTGTTGTTGTTATGTATCCAGTTCTCTTACACATGTAACAAATAATAAAATTTCTAAGACTGGATTATCAATGCTAATACTTCAATATGTGTAATATTTTTCTCTGTTGTTGTCTGTCTCACTACAGTGCCTTTTCTGATGTCCAAAGATACTTCCAGCTATTACAGAACTATAATCTAAATATTGCTATATAGTTTTCCTGTGTTTTATTCATTTCTGGTGTGTTCTCAAAGCTTCCCAACAATGGCCCACCAATTTTCCTTCTCTGTTTTATCAGTGATAGGTAAGATGCACCTGATTTTAAGATTTATTGAGTTTGTAATGAACTTTGCTCTAAATTATTCAAGATCATTAATCACTAACTGCCTGATATGATCCTATCTGGGACTGGACCTGCCAGGCATGTGATCAATGTTTATCTGTTGCATGTACAACCCTTTTTCTGTTTAATGATATGAAGTTTTTTGTTATTTCCTTTTGAAATTTGGTTGAAGGTTCAATACTGGATCACAACTATCCCACCTATTCAGATAACAAGATAAGGAAGTATCTGAAATGTTGATTATGAACTTAATATGTGTAAATTTTAAATAGTAAAATTCATATTCTTTATTGACAGTATCAAAAAACAAAATTTAAGGTGTTACTCTCTGGATTTCACTTTAAATTTAAGTTTGGATTGTTATATATGCATATTTCAATCTTCATCTGAGGTCCATAATTTTATTTGCCCTGTTATGTTTCTGTTACCAGATTATAGCATCCGAACAAATCAGTTCAACACGATGTTCCCAACTTTAGCAACAGACATCTTACATTTTATTATTCTTATTTGCTGAGGTAAAATATCTCTTTCTAGTATGTTAGCAGAATTTATGATCCTATTTGTGTGAATGTAATAATATCTTAGTGCTTCTCTTTCCATCAATTCAGAGAACTTGGGTTTCTTTCTTTCAGATGTATTAAACCAGGGACTTTTCTAAACTCCTTTTTTTGTTTGTTTGGTTAGTTTTTTTATTCTTCTTCTTTTTACTGTAAAAGTATGAACTTTTAGAGTTCGTAAGTATGAACTAAATTTATTGTCCAAAATCATACTCTTATTAGAGCCTCCTACTAAAAAGGTGTTTGGAAAGAACAAGTCCTCATCTAACTTGCATCACTAATGCTGTATCACAGCTAAAAAACAAAGTTGGTTGCTTCTAGCCTGTAAATACCAATCATCTAGCTCATAATTATATTCCTCAAAAATACTCAATATCATGCCTAAGTTGTTACATGGGCTGTATTTGGGACATCAATCAAGTGTATATAAACTCAGAAAACACATGAAAATCATTACTACATAAAAGAGAATGCTGAATTACTGTGTTGCCTTCTAGGGCAGTTTCAATTCTTTCTTACTCATGTGCAAGTTGTATAGTGGGTTGCTATAACAGACCTTGCCTGTTCTGACTTGTTGCCTGAATCAGCCCATGTGGTATCTTCCAGGATTATTTTAGCCCTATATACTAATAAAACAAATTAGACAAATGCTCTTTAAGGTTAAAGTAACATGCTTACACTGTTTACGGAGAGGACAATCCCTCAGAGCTTATTCCACTGATAAATAATTGATAGATTGATAATAGCTCACTGCCTCCTAAAGACAGCTAATATTAAACACTGCTGTTATCTGTTCAAGAGAAAGCACTGCTGAACACAGATACATCTATTCTAACCTGGCAAGGTACTTAAACATTTGGCAGTTTAATTCCTGCCTTGTGGCAGGACTGCTAATACAAAGCAATTATATAAAACCAGTTCTACAAAGTACAGATTTAAGTTTATATTGGATATAAACATGGTTTTTGTATGTATTACAGAATTTCATGTTATTCAAGGTTAAAAATTAAGGAACAAATAGGCCATTAATGTTCTATAGCTATTACATACTCATTTTAATACTAGTACTAATAAAAAGTAACTGGGAGATGAGGATGAAGACTCTCACAGAAACATTCAGATCCTGAAGCAGTGTGGTAACTAATGCTCTCTGTCTTCTAACAGAATATAATAATTTTTGCCCCTCTGTGGTGGTATGATTCTTCCCACCTTCTAGGATTTTAGCACATGTATGCTGAATTAAGAATGTGTGGATTTTTCTCTCCCATTACACTTGCTCACTTGGTGTATACTTATCTGTTCAAAGGGAAAATATCATCAGTAAAAGGCATAAGGTGCAGCTGCCCAAAGTTACGTGCAGGCTTGGACAGTCAAGAGGAAAAAAACTCCAAAAGAAAAATGATCTCAAGGCTGCTCACTGCCGGACTGTTCCTTTTCTTTACTTATGACAGACAGAATTATTTGTAATAAAATTGGGGGTTTTGACACATCAAAAGTAAATTAGCTTTGGCTCAAATCTTCTTTCTCAATTTTACCTCCATTCAGAGGTTTTCCAGGAGAAAAGAGCAGTGCATGAGATCATCACCATAAACACTAACAACAGGCTACCAAAGGACTAAGAAGAGACAAGACAATTGGGTCCAGATTTTGTCTAATTTGCCAAAAGACAAATTTGTCCTCTTTGCCAATGACTGCATTTTCCTTTGAAACAAACAAAACAGAACCAAAAAAAAAACCAACAAAAAACCAAAAACCAAACAAAACCAATGAAACAAAACAACAACAAAAACTAACACAGAAAACAGTAGATTACATATTTTATAAGGCAATGTCAGTCATCTTCAAACTTTTGACAGCTAACTTTATGAATGTTTTAACTGAAGTGCCAAGACACAAAATATGATGTTCATTTAAAGGCTGAAGTAATTTTTTCTAAACACATCAACTTTATATAATATTCAGCACATCTTTCTGGCAGTGACATCTTTACATTAGGGAGACATAGTAATATGCTGTATTGTCAATTCCAATGTAGTATCTGTCACTAGACTATTCACTTAAACATCGCTTCAGATACTGCCCTGGTTAAAAAAGTTAGATCATCTGCTCAGACTTGTGTGTCTTTTCCTCCTGTGACATTAGAGTAAAAATAAGGACTCCTTGTCTAGCTCAAATACTTGATATTGTTCATAACACAGGTGTTATTTTATAAATATATATACATACATACCCATCAAGCTATCAGAGTTTATGCTCTACAGTGAACAAAAATTCTACAGAGAGTGAAAGCAGGGACAGGTGGCCTGTGAGGATTACAAAGAAGCTGTCTGAGCAGCCAAAGATCAGACTAGGAAAGCTAAAGCCCAGAGAGAATTTAATCTGTTTCAGGAACATCAAAGGTAACAGGAAAAGCTTCTACAGGTACATAGGTGTGTCCTGGTTTGAGTGAGAACAGAACTAATTCTGTTCAGTAATTTTATTTTTCAGCTCAGTTTATCTAACTAACTGCACTCTCTGAAGTTAGCAGCATGTTTTCACAGACAGTGGCTGCTTCTAGCAGTGATAGTGCTCAATGTTTAGAGTTACTACCAAGAACTGGTGTGCAGACCGAGGTCACTGATGGATCCTGTGTAAGGCACACCTGAAGGGAGGAGCAGACAGGACAGGTGACCCCAAACTGACTAACAAGGTAATCCATCCCATATACATCAAATAAAGTTGAGGGATCCAGAGGGTCTCATCCTCTCTTTGCCCTCTTTCCCACTTTGTCAGCTTTGCTTGGCCGATACATTTTTAATGGTAAGAACTTTTAATATTCTTATTATTAAGATCTGTGAAGAACCATGCCTAAAGCCTTACAGTTTTCTTTACACTCAAGGCTGATCTGAGTGAAGTTTTACATGCTGGGGTTTTTTTCCCCTCATGGTGACCTAAGTCTTAATCTTTCCTACAACTACTTTGCAGCAAGTAAGCATCACTAGGCAGTCAGAAATGTGACTTCTTGGAAACAAAGCTCCCACTCCTTGCAATATGTTGAGGAGAACTTTCAGGATATATCCCCTCTTTTCTACTTGTCTGTGCAGGATACAGTTACTTGGTTGATTTGCTCAGAATTTCAAGGTATCCCAAACATATAACCACTTCACTTATTCATCCATGACCCATCGAGTTTAAGTGATATGTTCCACAGATGTTTTGTGCATGCCCAGAAATGTATCTAAAATATGTCTAAAATTCAGCACTTTTTTGACCCATGGTGCTTGCTGAATTCAAAACCAAAGCAAATTTTTGGACATGCATTTTAATGTGTATTGTGGCAGGAAAAAAAAAACGAACAAAACCAACCAAACAACAACAACAACAAAAACTAATAAAAAATAGCAACTATTCTGTATAGATATAAGCACAGACACTACATCTGAAAAAAAAAATGAAATGAAAGTGAAAAAAAACCCAAAACACAACAAAAATTATTATTTGTTGTTACTATTTTTTGAATGCAACATCTGTTTAATGACTAGATGTTCAAAACATATATATATATAGAGAGAGAGAACCATGGGAAATAAAAGAAAATGTAAAAGGTGAAGACAGTTTGGTTCAACAAACACATTATTTTATCAACTAAATGGAATGTTTACTGAGTCTTCTAGCAGGAATACTCTGGAAAGTCAGTTATTAAGGAGATATGGTAAATTTTATGTGCCTGAAAAATCTCCATATTTAATTTACTGATACATTCCTAATTCATCTTGTTATACTAGCAAGGGAATAAATCCAATGACCTAAACAGCGATTCTTCACAATCTCCAATTTCTAAGAATCTGTGTTCTTCATGCTGATGATTAATTATCCATGAATCAGAACCATACAAATATGCACAGATATCCATAAATGATAGGATTACTTTTTTTCAGACTATATCATATTAAATCCCTAATCTGTCACTGAATAGCAAAGTTCACTAAAATGTAAACATGAATAGAAGTAATAATAGGGTTTTCCTGTTTGTTCATTCTTGCTAATTAAATTCATATTTTGATGTAAGTTGACCATATTTCTTTCATTTTTCTTAGAAAAGTAACAATTTGGAGGAGGCTTACAGTGATATGAAAAAGTACAAAGTTTCTAAACACGTACTAACTAAAACTGTGAAACTTAACAGTGTATCTATAAAGAACATTAAATTTTTTAACATGCCACATTTGTGAATATTTCTAGAATATGTATCCCATTAACATTGTCAGATCAATGCAATATTATTCTACATTATACTTAATTGATTGTAATAATTCATCTATGAACAAGATTTGAGATTCAAAGGACTTACTTTATTAATAGATAAACCAATTTTCTGAAAAACTTTGTCTCCCTATCACCCCATCCTTCCCTTTGAATCTCTGTCACAGTCAGTTTGCTGCTCCAGCTGGAGTTATTACTCTGTTTAACTGTGTCATGGTCACCTTGGGAAAGACTATTGCTCTTCATGGACAGACTACTGAGCTATCAAAAGCTGTGATAATTTGCATTACACTGTCTGTGAGACACTTCGAAACACGTGTTTCTTCAGAAGTGTTCTGGTAAATTACTGTCTCCTTGATAGAATGTTTTCTGATGTAGGGACCAAAACCCAAATGGTCTGAGATGAGACAGTACACATAGCTTTTAACATGTATTACCACATTTGGGATAAGCTGGGACACTTAGATGGGCTTGTCTCAGTGTATCAAATGAATGTAGCCACATGTTGAGTATTTTCAGTTAGAGTTGCTATTTCCATAGGTTCTTCTATCCACATTTAATCACTAGAAGCTTATTCATCAAGCATGTTCTGGGAGGTATCTGAAAACTATCAGTTAAGGCTTGAAATACAGCCAAATAACTACAGATATTTTTTTATTGTCTCAAAAAGGAATCTGTTTGTGGGGAAAAAAAATATGAAATACTTGCATTTCACAACTGGGAAAAGTTTTGAAAGTATTTTTTTTTTTTCTAAATCACTTCCACTTTATATAAAATTAAATGTTCTCCTTGATTTTTACTTAAATATTTTTTCATATGCTTATACACCTGTGGCCATTTTATGCCAGCAATGCTGTTTAAAAGAGAAGTTCCTTACAGGCAAGGAATGAAGCATGGTAAATTGCTGGTAAGGGCACAACACCTTTCACGAGAGGAAAGAAAGTAAAAGGAAAGAATAATATGAAATATCTAATAGAGGATATTCCATTATTATATATCTAAAGCCACTGTAGGAAAAGTAATTTTAAAAATAAGATTGTTTTCTGAGAGATATCTTTCAATTTTTAAACAACAGAATCCAATTTTGACAAACCCAGAAGTGAGACAATATTAGTGTAATGGAATATTGGTTTGTATAACCTATATGTGACACAGGATCTATGAAATCTGGTCTAAGGTATCTTAAAGAATAATAAATATGAAATGGTAATTCACAAAATATCTAATACTTAATGTCTTTATAGGTAAGTACCTAACTGCACAACTAAGAAAAAACTTAGACATTCTGTGTAATTCAAGTCTACAATAAAAGTATTACATTTTCTTTCATGTGATAAATCTGGGATCCTAACTACAGCTCCACCAATATTGTGAAGTTGCAAGAGACCCTAAACAGAAGACCAGAGATTTAGTGATTGAAAAATCTTGAAAAATATACCCAGAAAACTACTATGCTACATGTAATATCTATCTTTTCCTAAAAAATCTCTATTTGATAATAGGAATAAATTTAATTTTGACAGCTCTAGGCAATCACAGCACAGCTTTGTAGTTGTCAATGAGTTCACTCAAAAAAAAAAAAAAGGGCAAAAAGAATCCAGTATCAAGCTAAATGCTACATTATCATTGATAAGTGTATTGGGAATAGCAGGCAGGCAGAGCATTAAACTAGATTAAAGATATGTTAAGAAGATGTCAAATACAGGAGAGATAAGCCTTCTGAAGCTATACACTAATAAACCCCTGAAATGAAAGTAGGGAAGAAAAAAAAATTATTATTACAAAATTCATTTTAACAGAGGAGGAAATCAAGATATTGGAATTTAGTAAGTACTAATAAAATGATGTCGATATAATTTTTGTTTTAGAGAGAATGTCTCTGAGATCAGTTAGAAACACAAGTCTGACAAATCAAGAATTCAGTAGCTTTCAGGAGTCAAGTATAGGATGGTGTCTCCACGTTAGACCTGAGAGATGCCAGAAGGCTGACATGGGAGCAAGAAGGCAGTCAACACAAAGAGGAACCCCAGCAATCCAAAAGCAGTGATACACTGTGCTTCTGCTCCTCTGAAGCTCTAGTAGGTCTGATTTTCTGAAGTTGCCCTCTACACTCAAACGTTCCCATGCCTACAGAATTTTATGTTGCCCTTTTCACTGTGAGGAAGGTGGAGAAAGTGGAAATGAAGCTGTTACTAAGACACTGTAAAACACGAATTTGTTCTTAGTGCCTTGCTAGAAATAATTTCCTGACTGATCATTATAAGATCGCTGTGCATTAAAAAAAACAAGCAAAAAACAAACAAAAAAAAAACCCACCAGAAAATCTTGTAGAGCTCTTTTAAAAATTAAACTGAAAAAGAAAATAAATTTTCATGAAGTTTCCTCTGTCACTTTCATTAATATTTGTGCTTGTATATGCTACCAATTCATTTGCAGAGGTTAGAGTGTCTATGAGGATGGTATTGTGCATACAGAAAACATCTGCTCTGAAGCATGCTGATGTTTAGAAAACATTTGTAAAGATTTGCTCCCCACAGACTTCTATAGTTAACCCCTTATGGATAGTTTCAATCCAGACCGCAAGCTACTCCAGTCTGACAGAACCAAAAGTCAAATTACCTATGTTATCTACGTGTAATTGCAAAATTTCAGAGTAATTACTATAGTATTGCAAGCTCAGATCATTCACAATTTATTTCTGGCCATCCCACATACTGTGTAGGTGTCAGAAACTTACAATTGCAGTGCTTGCAACACTGCATTTACAAATACTCTTCCTTCCACAAAGGATTGAACTAGTGTGACTGTGATTTTTATGCAAACTGCTTTTTTATCAACTTTCAAGCATGAATTAATAATACTTTGATTGTTATTTAACATTGAAGGATATAAAGAAAATAAACTGTAAGATCACATGGATCTTGAGTTCTTGACCTTGCTAATGCATTTACTGTAAGTATGCAGCACTCAGCAAAAAAAAAAAAAAAAAGCATTAAATAAAATGTTAAGAGTTAAAATAATGTATCTGGTCTTGGTCATAAAAAGATCCGGTTCTCTACTGTTATTTTGGAAATGTAGATAAATTACTAAAATAGCAACCCTAAATTTAATGTCCATAAGTAAAAGCAGAACCTGTGGCTGGATTTCTAAAGCAGAAAATCTTCATTGGATCTGGAAGCAGTATGGCAAATCTCAGCCTCATTTGACTTCCACTTCCTTTACAAGACTGAACTATGAAGTTCAAAATTTTATTTTGGTGGAATGCTGAGATCCCATGAATCTAGACCCAAGACCAGCAAGCCCCAGAGCTTCAAATTAGAAAGAGAAAACTGCATACAGTTTTTGACCCTGGAGGCAGAAGATCATGTTTCATTACTACTGGCAGTGAATCCTTTTGCTGATAATTGATATACGACCTACTGGTTTATTATATGTGACACATCTAGCTTGTTCAGCACCTTCCAAGCCACCACCTCAGAAACATTTGCTCTACTACCATGAGAACAAAAAGCTAATTCTTTTCCTTTGTAATATTCCATCAGAGAAAAATATATGTTGTCTGCAAATTTGCACCAAGTTTTGACAGAAATCGTGTGGTGTTATAGAAGAGCAAATTACTGAGCGTTTATGTGAAAATTTTTCAGTAGATTTTAATGATCCCATATGGAATAGTTTATCTTTGTATGGTAGCTGTTACTATTTACATGACAAATACCAGAAAAGAGATTTAAGAGTTGATAACCCATTGAAGAGCAACTTATTAAAAGTATGGGAAAAGGGAGAAAAAAGTGTATTCAGCACATCTGTGAATTTTCTTGCCATCATGATACTGCAGGGTCATTAAGTCCCCTAAGGTAAAGACCTTCTCCCTGTGCCTTATTGTCCTTTTACCCCTCTTTGAGTTTTTGTAATGGCTTTGTTACATGGTTCTCACTCCTACAAGCTTTTGTTCTGAAAAGCTACAGTTTCCAACCTCACATGAACACCATTAATTTAGTGACCCCAGACAAATACCTTCTTCCCCTGCCTTTGTAATAGCATTCAGTAGTTTTGCAATGAGCTTATTTGCTTAAATTACTAAGTACATTATTTAGAAGCCTATACCTAACTATTAAAAAAAAACAAAAACAAACAAAACCTGATTAAAATTATTTTGCTTCTTGGATGATGTAACTTTGCTATGATTTATCCTCATAGGACTTTATTTACCCCTTACCTATTGAAGACAATCTAAATAATGGAAAAGTCTGCCTCTCATAGCAAATATACATGTGTATTATACAATAACATATGCAAGGTAGCCCCCCTACTGAGATAAATATATAGCTGTTTTACAGTGAACATTTTAGACCTGTCTGAGCATCAGTAAGAGTCATAGGGAAAGAAGAAACTTCACTAAAACAGTAAAACACTTCAAAAACTCTTACTTGTTCCCATAACAAAATAAGAATCTATTGTTTTTGCCAGAATAAGCATAATACACATTCCCTCCCTCCACCAGTTCTATCAAACTGATTCATCAGGCTAGTATGAATATTTTAACAGTATGGATGTTCTGGTTTGGCTTTAAAATGCTATCATTTTGATTGAACTAGATGAGGAAGCAATTATTTGGACAGTTATTCTGAGGAGGGGTCATGTCTGGTTAAAGGACAGCAGCAATCTGAGGAAAAAACAGGAGATGGTAACTTTCTAAAACGTTTTCACTGCAAGCACTCTGGAATATGGCTGATCAAATATTAACATACAGCACTGCCAGAACAGTTCACCAGTATTATTAATCCTGGGAAGAAAGTTCCTTTTATCCACCTCTTAATCAAAGTCTTTACTTTTCGCATTCAAGTGGCTAATTTATACGTGAGCCCTGGAGTAGTTTAAATCCAGAATTGCCTATATAACCCTGTAAGCCATGAACCCATATAATTATCTGAAGTGCAAAAACATAAACCTTTATGGAAAATAAGAGCCTTTGAACTTCATGAAACACTGCAAAATGAGTAATAGTCATTTTCTTCTCAAATTCCGCTCTTTTTTTCAGCTAATTTTTTACCGCCAACAAAATACAAAAAAAAAAAAAAAAAAAAAAAAAGAAAAAAAGAAAAAGTCCCTTCTTGGCAGTATGGATCTTTTAGGATGAAGACTGCATTTGCCTGATTATACTCCATAAGCTTATATTGTCTTCCCTTCAGTTCCATAACAATACAGATATGTAAGACTGATCAAAATAATTCTGGAAAGATGTGTCCACAATGTGGACTTTTTAGAGCCAAGAGATAAAATCAATTCCTTTTCCTTAAAAAAAAGAGCAGGAGTTCTATTTATCTATAAATAATCAATAGGTAAATGTACATGTAAAATTTTAGGTAAATGAAGGAATTATATATACTTTTATTAAGTGTTTATGTTTTGTGAATTAGTTCTAACACATTCATGAAGTAATTTATCTCCTTCTTTTGCACTTTTAATTATCTGTTACTTTCTACTGATTTTTAACAACAGGCATTTAATTGCATTTTCATCTAGCCAGCTCATAGATTATGGGGCAGAGAAAGGTCTAACCAGCTGCCAAGGATAGGTCTTTTATTTTAGCTAACTTTTTATGAAACCTGTGAGCTTTAGAGTAATTCAGATTCTGTCATGAACATGTAATGATGATATATTTCTCTTTTATATAATAGGGGTTTCTACGTTAATCTAGCACATGTGAAATCAAACTAGTGTCTGGTTTGAATGACTTTTTTCACCTAATGTAAATCACCCAGAAAAAAACAGTTATAAGAAGCCTCTGAATTAGAGAATGAACCTGAGCTACTTTTAATTTCCTGTAGCACTGCACATCTGTAGCCATTAACCTAAGATTAAGTTGTGGATGTTCAGATATTAACTCTGCAGTATAAGTTCAATTATCTGCATTGAGATATACTGGATAAGATGCTGCAGCTGACAATATTGGCTTCATTCTTTCCTTTTCTACATCAATAACATATTAATAAAATATATTTATTGCAGAAGAGCATCATGAATATCACTGGAGTGCTTTGGTAATAAAACATGCAATATACAAATGCTAGCTAGGGGATGTATTTTTATCATTAATAATATACAGTAATTGTACAGTGTAATCAAATTTTATTCCATTTTAAATCATTGATTTTTTTTTCTGTTTTTTTTTTAACAAAAAGATAATAATAATTTCATTAAGTCATTGTCAGAATTTGAAAACAGATGCAAATTTACTTGTCCTAACAAGATAATCAGTGTCAATGGCTTTTGTTAGTGTGATCAAAGACAACATTTCCTTTGAGGTATATTTCCTATAAGAAAAGTCTGTCCACTAACCATATTCAAAATCTACAGTATCGTGGAAATGGCTGAGCATGAAAATTTTCAAGACTACCTAGTACCACAGGTCTGTCAAATCTGCTTCAACAAAGAGAGCAGAAATTTTATCTGGAGGTCAATGAGACCAGAGGTGGCTTCCTAACTATTTTCCAAGTTTAAAATTTCATTCAGTAGAGATTTTTTTCTCTAAATCAGTTCAGATATCCATAGTGATTATCAAGTGAGTAAAATACAAGGAAGAAATTGGGGGTTTTAGGAGAAAATTCTGTTTAGAACTACCAAATGTAGTTTATCCATTGTCCTCTTTTTTTAGCTTCAAACTGTTCAAACTGCAAACTCTTTATTTCTCCCTTGTTTCCTATTCTTGTCACTGACAAATGATCCCACTAGGTTTATTTTTGAGTCCTTGACCTTGTTTTAATTCATAGAGTAGTATACTCCTTCTCTTGCTGACTTACCAGTAGCTTTGTGTTAGATTTTTCATTTTAACTTTTCCCAGACTTATGTCATTATTAATATAATCTCATTTATTACAATTTAGCAGATATTTACAGTGCTGTCCATTGACAGGGAGTGGCATAAATAGTTATAACTTTGAAGCAGGTTAGGAATAAAAGGACTTGCTTGCTTACATCAACAGTAAAAAAAAACAAAGAGGATTAAGTAAGATTCTATTTATTCAAGTGGATGGAAATTGTACTCATTATGAACACCCTCTTTCATCCCTGCATAACAAGGTACCTGTCTTGTCAGAAGGAAGTTCCTAACTATTATTTCAAAGAGAGAAGTTCAAAGGGACCTAAATTATTTCTGAACTGTGTATAAAACAAAATCCTGTGAGGGTGAGATAGAGCTGATGTTAAAGAAAATGCCACAGCAAGTGATACCAGTCAAGTAAGCACAGCCAGCAGCTGCATTTTCAATGCAACCTTGTGCTCTCCAGTATTTGCAGCACAGTTCAGCTCCACAGATGAGGTGAATGCTTGGGATGTCTCATTTCTCACATTCACCATCAGGAGGTGGCTTTCCAGCCTTTCACTTAGCACTGTCAGTAATCTACAAACTGTTTTCTGAAGCTGCAAAGTTACTGACATTTCATGTGGCTTTTTGATGACGAAAAAAATACCTTTTTCTTACTCTGGAAGTATCGACACTGATGGGTTTTTGTAAGCATTCTCTGATCATCCTCAGTGTCCATGAAAGCATTTGCTTAACATTGAAACAGAAGTTTCATTTAAAGGCTGAATGCTACTATATGTTTTGTAGTTAAAGTCACTGACGAACTAAAACTGACACCTCTCTCTTGTTTCAGTTTAATATTAAAAAATAAAAAGCAATTAAAAATGGTAATGCATCATTAATATGCTTTTCTTTAACTAGACCCTGGGTTTTGAAGCTGAAAGTTGATATTTAAACTGTTTTCCTTCAATTCCTCTTCTCCCAGTTTAAGAACTTTACTTTTGGGTTTTTTGCCTGATTCTTAACATTTAATAGTTACCATTACATATACTGCAGGCAAAGCCTAAGGCTATTTTTCCACTGGTAGTTATTTACCAATATGTATGACTGAGCAGGTTGGAAACAAATGTAATTAAACAATTAAAAATTTAACCAAAACAACAAGGAAAACAAATAGCATGACAGGTGCTCTTTAAATTTTCTTTCATTAAATACTTAAAAGGACAATAAATTCACCCAGTGCTTCATCTTTGCTTAAGACCTACTATAAATAAGACATACCTTAGTGTAAAATCTTGGGCTATATTTATAAGCAAGCTCTGTTTTCCCTGTGAATCAACAGTATTGTCATTCTGTGACTTACCTTGAGGAACTTCTTGAAAATCCACTCAGCTATCCAAGAGCAAAAATGTTCTCCAGGGCTATTAAAACCTCCAAAAAATAGGATGTGTTCTTAGCAAAAATATTGAAATCTCTGGGATTTTTCTAGGATATATGAATTTTTCCCGGTATGGACTTTTAACAGGATGGTAACATGGATCATCTATTTAAAATCCAAGTAAGGATATTGTGCCTTCAGCTATGCAGTCAAAGATGCTAAAAGGGGAGAGAGAAACATATTTTCAATCAGAAACTGAGTATTTCATAATATCATTAATACCTAAAACAGCTAGATGAAAATAATTTAATGCTATTTAATTTTGTTCCAAGAAGTTGCTAATTATAGAAAAACCTGTATTTTCTGTGCATGGTAAAAATATATCGTTTGTCTCCAAAAGACACTTTTACATATTAATATGAAGATTTTATTTTAAGAACAAAACAGAGCAGATATGGAGTTTTTCTACAGCTTTTAGGCAGAACCTTGGATTTAAAAAACAGAACCTTAAGAGCTGGAAGATCCTATGGTAGTATTTGCACTGGGGCAGAGCACGATTCCCATGGCAGGTTCAGTGCTAAAATAACAACTCTTCCATACTGAGCTCTCCCTGGATAAAGCTCAGATGTCCCCAATGTTTTGTTTTAAGCACACTTCAAATGGTATTTAGCTGCCTCGGGTATTGGTTTGGGACTTCCATGAATTCCATTTGTCCTTGAGGTGATTGCACCAAACAGACAACAAAAGTAATTTGTAAAGGGAGCTCTGTCTGGCTTTGAAGTCATCCCACAAAAAGGCAGATAGCTTCTGTAGGAATGAGTTCACAGAAAGCAATCTGCACTTTGCAGTTGTAATGGATGGCAAGGTTTTCGTGGAAAGCAGCCTGGCATTTGGAGAACTAGCAAGTAAAAACTAAAAATATTTAGAAGTGACTAATGCACCATTAATGAAGAATTCTGTAAATAGCAAGTGATATTCCTCAGCTACAGAGTACTGTGGTCTCAATAGGTAAAACAATCAAAGGGTGCAAGAAAGGAAAATCTATTATAATTGCTTTAGATATTAGGAATTAAAGTACATAAATATCAATCTGTCCAAGATCAAACAAAAATGGTCTTGCAAAGACAAAGAGTCTTTCTAACTTCTAAAATACCTAAATGCAGTAAAGCCTCTTCTATTTTTTTTTATTTCTTTTGTTTTTCTTAAAGGCACGAGATCTCAACAACTGCTACACTTTTGCATGATATAGAATCACAATATTCATTAAGACTTAAGGAAACTGAGTTTTACTCCACAGGTTGAATTGTTGAGGTGCCTAACCAGCATAATGAGGTATGGAAGAAGTGTTCTGTGGGGAATACTGTCACATAAATAATAACAAAGTATTTAATTAGTGTCTAATATGAAACAAACAAGAAAGAGATGAGATCTTGGCCTGACTTTCTGAGTGAAATACCCTTGGTGTTTCATTTATAACAGCTGATTAACGAAACACAATTTTATTTTATGGACTCAAACTATTTTCTCTTTGTTTTGGTTTAGTACCTTGTTTTAAAACTAGAGAAGGGAAGTGAAGAAGAAAACTTATTTGTTTCATTTTGTTATGTATTATCAAAACCTGTTTTGACACATGCAGAAGAAACATCATTAAATTCCTTCATCTAACTCATGTAGGGGGTATATTTCCAATTATAACCCTGGAATTAAATAATATGGGAATAATTCCTCTACACCATATCAGTAACAGTAATGCAAAGGATCAGAACTACCATTCGGCCCTGGGTAAATATTATACAGCATTGTGTTTTGCAGAAGACACAGTATTAAAAAATACCTGTTTCAACAGCCAAGGAGATAGAATAGTGAATGTACTTTTACAACGCAGAATATAAAAATAATCTTGCAATGCTAAAGAATAAATGTATTCTGTAAGTATAACTTTGCCCTTACAAAGCAACTTCTCATTTCTCATAACACATTCTAAGATGTCTGTACTGGCATTAACTGAATTAAACATTGCCTAGCTCTGAGATGAGTGCAGTACAGGATGCCTTCTCCTTTCCTGCAGGCTATTGCTCATCATGGCTTGAGGGCTGCTTGCATAGTACAGATTCAGACACCTAGCAAGAATCAAGACACCTTTCTTCAAAGTACTGCATGTTTTCTTTTGTCCACCTTTTATTCAATAAATTATGGACTGTGAATAATGAAGGTTTCCACTGACAGCAGAAAATACAAGTCAAATGTTATATTTAAGGAAAGTCTATTCATCACTGCAGTGGGTATAACTCAGAAGTAATTTGAATAAAATAGAAAAGCAGACAGACTTAGGTACTACTTATAAAAACATACTACTCCAAATGAATTAATTTATTGTCTGGGATGTAGGCTCACCTTGAGAGGCTGGTTTAGGTTCACTTAAAGCATCTGCAAGCAGCATGGCAAAGGCACAATGTTTCTTGGCATTACAGAGCTTATGGCCTTGAGATAAAAATCTTGCTCTGATTTCTTCACACTGGAGCCTTCGTGCTGCCTGCAGTGATTTGTAGTAACACTGATCTTGTCCTGTGTATTTCTTGCTTCTGCCACCCTGTTCACATAAACACAGAGACTTTAGATTCCTATTAGTAATGAAACAGAATACAGGAGGAAAGGAGCATTCTATAGACACAACATCCCACACCAGCAGTAGCTGGGATGAAATATGATCAAAGTATAAATATGAAACAGAACAGTAATCAGGTAGTGAAAACTGTTTCCCACTAATTACAGTCATAAGCAAACTGTCATGTGCCAGGACAGAAAAATGTCTTCCATGGGACATGTGTACTTGTTAACAAGCAAGTGTTAACCCAGCATAATGAGTCTTGCTCAAAGCTGTTGCCAAAAGCTTCACGCTGCTATCCATATGCTGGATGCCTCACATAAAAATGTTTATAGTGAACTTACTGTTTCAGAAACCTTTGGGATTTTATGCTTTTTTTCAGCTATAAGGCACCATTTAGGTATTTTCTGAAGTGGACACAAGACGAGAAGCAACGGAGGACTAAGTGTAATTTCACAAATGTACATTCAGAGCCAGTCCATTGGCTTCACTAGGCTTATCTTGGCTAAACCCAGAATTTTATTAGCAGCTTTTACAGACATAGACATTACTAGTAGCTGCAGCACAAATTCTGGTTTCAGAAACTAATATCTACCTCTAGGACATCCTGCTGTCAGTGAACACATTATCCTTATCAGTCGTTTTAGGGAAAACAAGTTTTTACTTTTGGACAGTAATAATCATTATGATTATTTTAGTTTTCAAAGGAGTAAGATTCTTAACTGTCAGTTCCCCTTTTATTATTCCTTTGTATTTAATGTTATTGTTCTTATAATGTAAATCAGGATTTTCATTTTTGCTCTTACACCATTTAGGTCATATTTGTTCCTTTACCTTCTTTTCTCTCATCATCATCATCACCTACCATAGATACACATATTTAACTTTGTAATCTTTCATCAAGAGTAAACACCTCTGTCATATACACACACAATCAGTACTTCTCTGATCTTCCTGCATATTTGAAATGCATATGCCATAATAGGACAGCAAAATTTAACCATAGTGTAATTTTTTATTGAAATTAAACACAACAACCTCTTCTCCCTTCTACGGTCATACAATGCAGTGTGTTATTCTTATTTTATCTTTTTCTTTTCCCAGCTCTTTTCCTTTGTTTTTAGATTTTGATGGTGATTTTTTTTTTTTCACCAGAATTTTAACCAGTTTACAGGTTACCTAACTTTTCACTTCACACATTGTTTTTTCTGCCCTCAACATTCTTCTAGTGTTATTGATGAATTTGATACATACATCTGCATTAAAAGAATCAGGTATTTGAGATCAAACAAGTTTTTTATTACCATTCACACTACTTCTTTCAACTTATTTTCACTCTGGTGATTTTTCATGTAATTGGCAATACTGAGATCCAGAAAAAATTTGAACCCAAAACTGGTTGGGATGCACAGAAGTAATTAATCTGTTATAAAAGATATTTCATTTTCTGGGTTTAATCTCACTTTGTATATCATGATAATAACGTCCATAGCTATGCAGATAGTACACTCAGAGATTCTGATATTTAACAGGCTGCAGATCCTGAGGTTTGATGCCTTTGTTAGATTGATCAAGTTCAAGTGTGTTTAAATTGCTTATTTAAGTATTTGTTGAGAGCTGTTTCTCTTTTTCTATGACTACATGTGTAATGATTCTCAACTGTAAAGCATTTATCAATTTATAAACAAACAAACAAAACAAGAATGTTTTTAACTGTCTATGAACAGTTTGTGATACATTTCATAGGCAGCCAATTGCTCCATATTGTTTCCTGAGAAACTAAAAAGTGGGAGAATAGCAGCCAATAACAAATCAAACTTGTATATCTAGTACTCCCATAGGGAAAACAACATATATTAAAAAATACTGCTGCTGATGAAACGTTGATCAATGTTCATTTTCAAAACCAATGTAAGTTATTATTACTCTTTAATTATTTAGAAAACATTAGCCAGACAAGCATGTAAAATAAGAATATTAATTCTGTGGAGTGTTTTCTGCTAGAGTAGAATTCCTGTACTTTTAAACTAGCAATTATTTGTTGCTTCTGAAAAATGCTTTAGTGGTGAGCTGAAGACAACAGTGAGTGTGAAAAAAAAAATATTTGTTTTCAGGAAAACTGGTTGGTTTTAGTTTTTGTTTGGGGTTTGGGTTTTGGGTTTTTTTTGCCTTTACTCGCAAAGGCACATGAGTTAGCCATAATTTCCTCATAAAGAAACAATAATATGTACAGGATGGGCATAATGCTGACTTCTATAATCCACTATAATCTCTGTGAGTAACCAGTTTTTAATCAAATATAATTTGAATAAAATTTGAGATAATGAAGTGAAAAATAACTTTTCCAGGCTGACTGGTAACTGCCTCACATGCAGAGGTTGTGCTTTAGGTTTTAACAAGTATTGTCTGTTTCATATGTTAGTTTAAAGGTAAAAGGAATTATTTTCAGATAATTTTTTTAAGAGTGCTTGGTTTACCCTCTTACAGTCTAAACTATACCAACCCTTTTGGCTGTATAGGAACTGCCATTCTGTTTAGTTCAGTCACCAAGAGACAGATGTCCTGGCTCTGTTTCCCTTGGCTTCTAGACCCAAGCAAGCTGCTAGAACAGAATGTTTGTTTACCCAAAACTTTAATTTTTTTGCCTGCCAAACCCCAAAGCAGGTCCATACAGAGAAGCAAATTTTATTTTTTTTTTTAATCTGACTCTCTCTTAAAATCCCAGCTGTGTGGTTTCCATCTACATAATACAGATCACACAGAATTATTGAGGCTGGAATAAAATACGAGATCATCAAGTCCAGTCTAAGACCTAGCACCACAACACCTAGCTAGACCATGGCACTAAGTGCCTCATCCATACTAAGGACCCGAGGGTGAATCACATTCACACCCACAGACTTGTGAGGATCTACGTGGCACAGCAGGTCCCTAACTACCTCCTCCTGGTTTATAGGAGGGATATTCTGCTCCCCATCCCTGCCTACCAACTCAGAAACCCGGTTGCCCTGAGGATAATCTATTTTTGTGTTGAAGGCTGAGGCAAATAAAGTGTTAAGTGTCTCAGCCTTCCGAGCATTACTCAGAAAGAAAACTTCATCTTCCACTGTTATTATTTAAATCCTTTTAACATTATGAAATGTTACTTAATGGCAAATCTGAAGATTACTACATGTATTTAACAGTACCTTTGAAGGTAATTTTATTCAACTGGATAGTGTTAAGGAGCTGGATCTTTGATCAGGAATTGATAGATGTTAAAGAAATTGAGATTATTTCTTCTATTCCACCTTCATATAAAATAGAGACATGTATAATTATAGCCTTCAAAAAATGTTACACATTTTAGCCTAATGGATCTGTGCTTCAAAATGTTGCAATTTGAATAGTGTAAGAGGCAGGATCAAGACTTTAAAATTCGTAAAATCATATTACTTTGGTTTACTTGTATCTAAGGTTGGCTTATACTGAAAGAATTCTTTTAATAGAGCTGAGCTTTACCAGATACACACACTTGTTTATTTGTGGAAATGTACTGTAGATAAAGCATAACTTTAAAGAAGTGACTCTACTACAGTCACGCTTGGGATGCTTATCTCTTACCCACCAATATATCTGGTGCAACAAAGACCAGCTTTCTTCAAATGTATTCTAGTCATGCAACACTTGTTTTCAGAGCTTCATGCTGCTGCAGAACGAGTACTTGTGTACACAAGACACAGAATGGTTGCTATAAATTTACAGATAGCTTTTTCAAACTGTTACATAAGATATTAAATGTACACTCAAATTCCATCTACATGAAATAAATGCTCTAAGAAGAATCTACTAATTATTAACTTTAAAAATTGATTTAATTACATTTCTAGTTTTATTAGATGCACTTCTGTCTATCTTAAAGAAATTTAAAAAGAAATTTAGATATTTGCTACAGGAAAAATCTGTTCCACACAACAAAGACATTATCATATGCAACCTCTAACCTCTTCTTAATACTATGAATAAAGTTGCTTTTATTTCCAATTGCATCACTATACTTTTTTTTAATAACTTTTGAAGCAGAATGGATGCATTGTGATAGTTGCAAATGAGAAACTTTTTCTTTATTCAAATTAAAGCACATATGCATAAGCACTAGTTATTAACTTACAATTGGAGAGGCCATGTGGCATTTTACTTCAAGACTACATTTGTAAAAAGACTTAGGATATAAACAAAAGGTAGTTTTATTAACCTTTTCAAAAAATATGTAATTCCCACCCCCAGTTTCAAAATTCAAAAATGAATGTGATAATGAGTGGCAGTCACATACACACATACACATGTGTGTTCCTCTCTACTGTCTTATTCTGGAACACTAACAAAATAATCACTGAAGAGAATTACAGCAGAGATCTTCCACTAAAGACCAAGATTAAAAACAAACCAAAACAAAATAAAACCAAAACCAAACCAACCAAACAAAAACAAAGACTTAAATCTTAAATCTTTCTAATAACACAGAAGAAAAAAAAACCCTTTCCTTCTCCTCAGATTAAATGATAGTGGGCAGGTATTTGGAATACAAAATATGATAATTTATGAGAAATAGGTAAAAATCAAATAACCACACAAAGCAAGACTGAGTTATTTTTCTCTGAATTTATATCAGCTCATGCTTATCTTGCTGACAATGGGGTTCCTGTGGCTCTACAAGACACATGCTTTTCACTTGCCAGCTCTGTAGGATGACAGCACAATGTATAGTTTTCATATTGCACAATCACCAGTGTGAAGAGTGGAGCTACTTCTGCCTCCCATGTAATCCCTTCCCAAAACATTACTTGGGACCATAAAACACGAGTTCCCCTGCTAGGGTTGCAAATCAGTCAAGACAACATCATTTAATTTTATCTTCTTTTCCTTCTCTTATATGTAAATCAATTATCAAAAAGCATCTGGAAAATGTCTTTATGTGTTCTTCTCCCTCATGGATGCTCCTACTACTCAGCCTACCACTGAACCTTTATAGTAACTCAACTAGCATTAGTTAGTTGGATTTAGTCTAAATAACTCAAGTAACAAATTCATTTTGTGAGATGGGCCAATTTCTTTAGCATCAAAGCAAGGGAAAGTTATCAGTGAGTGCTCCCCAGATGATAACCCTATAGCTGTCAGCTCCTCTATGTGCTGACATTTCACAAAGTTACAGCAGATTTTGTTCAAATGTATTTAATTAGAAACTTCCTTAACAGAACAAATGACTGGAGCACTGGGATATTTTCTGCACAAGGCACTGAGATTGACCACCTGATTTCAAATGCTGCATGACTCAAACCCCTGCAGAATTGACTGAAATTATGATGTTCCTTTCGAGTGTTTAAATAGTGCAGGAAGGAACATGGTGACAAACAGCAGCTTGATCTGAAACTAGAAGATGTTAAGCTGCGAAAATCCTTATTCCCCTCTGTGCATTCTTTCATCTGCTCTCCTATTTTGGTTGTGTTTTCCTCTTTTTAACTGCCTTGTCAAGTTTATAGAGTTTCTCAAGCACATCTGCTTTCTTTCCCATCAAAAAGAAAGTGAACCATATTCATAGCAGAGAAGGCATAGTAACAACATGCATTATTATCAAAGTGGTGACACTGTGTTCAGAGCTGTACCACTGCACGAGGCGTGCAGCAAATCTACATCAGAAGGCAGAGCACAGTACAAAAGGACTCTGCACTTCTCTGCCAGCCCAGGATGACACGTGCCATGCTCCCCTCTGGGTGACTGCAGTTGGCTCTGTAGGTACATCAGGCAGCATGCTGACAAGTGAGCCCCTAAGTGCTATCACTCAGGTGGTCCTTTCAGGATTATGTTCAAACACATTCTGATTCCTAAGCATAGTCAGCCCATGTTACTCCATTTTGCAGCACTGTTACATCTATCATTCCTGCCCAAGAAAGTACAAATTTAACTGAGAGAAACTGAACTGACAAGGGGAAGGAGGTAGAAAAAATATCTGTTGCTACCTGGGTCTGTGAAAGGGAACCAGGTAGCACACAGACATTTTCTCTGCGTATGTCTTCTTTGTCATCAATACTGTAACACACCGGCTACATCTGCATGACCCAGTGTAGTGGTGTATAGAGTTAACTGCAAAAAAAGAACTTCTGCTACAAAAACAACCAACATTACAGTTCTGTTAATTAGGCAGTCAGATCACCCTCATTAGCCTTTCTGAGCAGCAGTTCCTGTTAGCCTCTGCAAACGTGGCTGTCATATCACAGTTAAAGATGGATCATGCATTTGTAGTTAGAATTATGTCCTTCTCTGTAGTTACAGGCACCAGTACTAAGAAAATTTCTGAAGTATCTAAGAAGGTATATATATACATACACTACCATAGATTTTCTGTAATTGCAATGGAAATTCTATTAGTAAAGTCAGGAAAGCAAGTTAAGCAATAAAACAAAAAATCATACACCAAATTCAAATGAAATTCAGACATTGTCCGTTTTCAGCATTTAGTATATTAAAAGTAAAATGTTGCCTGATCAGAAAAGTTGGGGTTTTTTCCATTAATGATCTTGCTGACAGGGCTGTAACAGCCAGTGTGTCAAAACCGGCCTTTTTTTCAGTGTGATGTCTTTAGGAAGAAAAACATATCAAAACTAATTTAATTAATCAGAGTTTAAGTTTTAAACCATCAACAAAAAAATTTGATTGGGACTGTTTAACTACAAAAATAACCAAGTGCCCTTCTTACACTGTTACTGAGGTGTTAGCCTTCCCACAAAGGTACCACAGTACGCTCAGAATTTCAGCCGTAACAGCCAAGAATTCATGTGTACCTATTTCTCCCACAAGCAATTTCTCCAACACCTGGCTTTATGTTCAAGCTTTAAAATGATTATGTTTGCTCACCTTTCTTCACATCTGTCTTTAAGAACTACTTCTGCTGTAAATCTCATAAAATCCAGCATTTGCTAAGCATCCACTATGGAATTACTTTATATTAATGCTGAAGTGCACTTATGTTTTAATTTTATAAAGCTCCATTTCCCTTTTTATTCTCCTTAATTTCTCTATGTTCAACCCTTTTGTACATTTTGACAGCACCAAGAAGAATAAAATTCAATTATTATTCATGTATCACTCTAGTCCAGATTTAAAATACTTTGCAGACATGAGTACTAGCCCATGATTTTTATCTTAAAAATCCATTGTGTAAACAGAAAACATCACAGGATATAGAATGAAATTGAGAAAGCCAGTAATCTACATTAAATTGAGACTCTTATCTTGCATATGTGACTCAGCAACTTGACAGCAGCTTTAGGACTCAGAAGTACAGTGTAATTCCCACGATTCACCACCGTGTATCAGCAGAAGGTTGAAACTAGCACTGCATAAGTAGGGGGTCATGGATTTCCTCTCTTCCTGACATCCAACCAGTGCACACACTGTGTCACCACAGCTGGGATGGAGCACACTCACAGCCTTCACACTGACTTCTACACACACCTATCAGGAAGCAATACATAAATACATTTTCATACATATGGTTATAAATGTATATGTACATTTATACATCTATATTGATTGCCAAAATATTAGCATCAAGGCAGAGAGAGAGGAATCATGTGCATGCACTCTGACAAGTAGGCAGCAATGAGCATTTAGATACAATGTGATGTGATTAAGAGTCACTTTGCTCATACATAGACCAGCAGAGTGCCTGTTACATACCTTTGTGTGCACAATAGATGTGCAGGCATCTGGAAAAGCCACTGTAAAAATCAAAGAGTGGAATGTAGAATTGGGGTGTGGAATTTGACTATACAGAATCAGACCCTGCATATGCTATTTGGCAAGCCTATGTGGTGTACTACCAAGGAATCACAAGAAGAAAACCAGATGTTCACTGCACAGAGAGAGATCCATGGTGAAAGGACATAGTAACCACAATCAGTCAGACATTTAACACTAGGTTTTTCTGTGGTTCTATCTGTGCAGAAAAAAAAAAATCAGAGAGCTCATTAGAAGAGAACCAGAGGGCTTATTACAAAATCTGGACCTCAAACTTTTTTGGTTTTCCATGCTGTGACATGCTTGCCTTCTCCTCCACACTGTTTTGTTATCCCACAGTACTGAAAGTGAAGTTGATATCATACTATTCATTATTCTGAATCATACCACTTCACAAAAAAAATAAAATATTTTTCTGTTTCAGATGTATCAAAAATAAAAATCCTCTCTTTTTATTTCAGAAAAAGAACAGTGAAAGAGGAGGCATGGAATACTTTACAGTCACAATTGCTGGAGTTCTACACTTGTTTACAGACAAAACAGATGACCAGTGCCCTTACAACAAGTATAATCAGTAGCTTCAATAGAACTTGCTTGTTAAACTGATTCATAGCTTTGAATGCTATAATGACTTTATTGCCATTTATTACAGAGGGACATGAGATAACAAGAGAAGCTTTATCTTTTCTTTATTTTTTTAGACAATGGCATTATTTGTTAACAGGGTTGGATGATAGAAACAGCAAAGTCAGCTACAGCATGGATTAACATGAACAATAAACACTTCCTGAATGTTTCATTCAAAGCCAAAATATAACAATTGTGGTTTTGAACCAAGGGATGGAGGCTTGCAGCTGGTTGGAGGGATAATTTCCAGAATGCCTAGAAAATACTAGTCCATGATAGTCTAATTATATATAACAATTAATAGATTGTTTGTTTTCTAAAAATAAATAAGTACTTTATAGGTGACTGATATTTAGCTTAAAATTAATGTGAAAAATTGAAATTCTTGTTGAAGTCTAGATAATTATTAAATTTTACTGGAAAGAATTCATACATGCCATAGGTTTTGTGTATGGGTAGAAGACAACATAAAAAAATCACAAATATATCACAGTAATGTATGTAAAATAAGTAGCTTCTGAAAAAAAAATATTCACAGTAACAAATACCAGAAGAGTCTGTTGTTCTATAAGTCTATCTAGTTGTTGGACACCCTGGCAGCAGTGGTTATCAAGTATGGGGATAGCCATTGGGTTCTGCAACGTTTGTATCTGGCTGTTAGGTCCTTTGCAGTGCCCCAGAGGACAAGGAACTGACAATTCCTCCTCATCTCCCCAGGCTATTTGTACACTGGCAGCCATGCCTTTCCTGATCTGACAGCGTGTCCCACCTCTGAATCATCAGGATTCATTCACTGTTCCGTGCCTCCACAACCACTTATCCCATGACACTGATGGTAGATGTCTGGGAACTTGATGACATGCTAATGTGGGTGCCAATGATGAAGGCTGTGCTGAGATCTCTATCTCTGCTGTATGTCACTTCTGGTGCTTCCCTCATCCAAACCTTCCCCTTCATTCTCTATTCACACTATCTTAGTTTTCCTGTTACAGTTTGCCACATGCTGGGTTCACACCTCACCAGTACAAACATTATGTAAAACAACCAGCATGTGCAGGCAGATTAATGATACTATTATCAAGTGGTGCTGTAAATTTTGCACTAGAACACCTACTGTACAGGTAGATTCTCCCATGTGCTGCAGTAAATTTGCACTTATTAGGAATGCACTTAGAAATACGTTTCAAAAGTAACATACTTCTTTGGAGAACTTTCATGTGACATGGTGACCCTTTCATCCTGTTCTTGTTTCTGGGTATGGGACAACACAGCACAGTTTAGACTTCAGATTATCTGAAAGCAAGTGAGAAATCCACCTAAAGTTGGGAACATTATAAAAATAACATTTATGCAACCTTATGGACCCCTTTAGCCTCCTTGTGACTCCCCTCCCGGGTGTTAGTTAGTTAGTTAAATATAAAATAGCATATAACCACTGTTGATAGATGCAAATCTTTTTCACAAAGGGCCAGCATTTCAACACTTGCAGTAGGTTAGTAGAAGGGAGTATCTCACAGTATAGATGCAGAGCAAGTAGCAATCTACAGGAACAGTTTAAACTAGGAAAACGTAATGAATGTCAGTCTTCCAATATTTTTGTGAAAATACTATTATATATAAAAATTTAAATTGGAAGGAAGAATTCTCAGAACGCTCTTAGAAGATATGGATGTTGCTCTGACTCAACAAAACATTTGCAAATGTGTTGAAGTCCAACACTGTTCAGAGAACTACCATGCGAAATAAATGTGTTAGCTGAATATTGCTCTGGAAAGCAATTTGTTAGCCTAAAAGTATTGAAGAGAAAATTGAAACTTCTTTTAGCACAGTTCACATTATCTGTATCTGCCAGAGTTTCTGTGCTGCATGCTGGTTTCTGTGGTGAGGCCACAGCAGAGACCAGGAGTATGAGGATGAGGAAACTAGGATTCCTGGGAGGCACTGCAGTATTTTGTCAGACAAGAATTACTCTTGAGTAGATTCCCAAGAAACATGAACATCATTATTTACAATATTCAACAATGGTTGAACTTTCCCCAAGCAAAAGTATTTGCTTTCACCACTGAAGGGTATTTCTGAATAAGTGAGAGGGAAAGAGAAGAAAGGTAAAACTTCAGTTTGAGATTAAAAGAAGTAACTTCTCTATTAATATCACTTCTAGTGAAAATCGGCTCATTTATAAATGAGGATCAGCTTTTCTCCTTGAAATCTAATGTTATTACCACTATCTATTCTTAATTGGCTTCATTTCATGCTTTGTCCTCAACTTCCTTTCATCTGAAAATCATTACTGGTGTGTTCAGGGACAGGTAATGAGGAGCCCCTGATGTGAGAGCAGATGCTTCCACCAGCAAGTCAGCAGAGGTCATCAGTCTTGTCCACATTATAGGAAGATGTGTTCTTTTAGGGACTTCTGCCACAGGGATCTATATCTTGCCAGTTCCAGCTTCAGCAACAAAACAAGGATTTACTTCCAGCAGGCCACGAAAGGCTTTTTGCAGAAGTCCATTTATAGCAAAAACATATAATGGCAGAGAAGCACTCCCCAACAAAAGAAATTTCACCACAGATATCTGTCATCTTTCTTGAGTTTATATACATAAATATAATTCTATTTGTCTATTATATTCAGACTTTATAGCCTTCCTAGTCTTATTTCAAATAAGCAAGCTTCAAGATGCTTTCTTTATCAAGTGGCACTTCAGTCTAACCTACTCAGATAAAATAGAAATTTGGTAGATCCTGCAGGCAGGAGCAATATATTCTTTCTTAATGCGTAATGAAAAATTTTTACGAGTGTAGATTAAACAAAGAAGTTCTGAATTTTCCCCCTATCCTATACCAGTACATAGAAGTGGCAGAAATTACAATTTTGCTTTTCTGTATGTGTTATTGTAATAATGCAGTTTCCCTTATAATTTTTAAAACAGAATGTCAGCAGCTTAATTTCTTCTTAACCAATAATTCAGCACATCAATTGCTCTGCAAGTAAGCCCCTCCAGGATCTAAAGTTTTGCTACGATCTGGACTGCCAGATTCCTGCCTAAGCTCTGATCCTCACCTCTCTTAATGAATATTAAACTGTTTTACATGACTGTCATTTTTGCAATTGTTTATTCTGAAGTAAACTGAAATTACAGGTATGGCTAACAATGTTTTTTTCATTAGTCTGTCATTGTCCTCTAAATTATTTCTGTAATTCTGTCTCTTACACTGTGAAGGAGGAGTATAATATAACTTTGGCACATGTGCAGTTTTAACCAAATCATTATGCCCTGTGCATGAATCTATCCAGCTGCAGACTAAGAACATTAATACATTAGTTAAACAGTTAAAAGATTTCTTGCTCAGATGTACTTACTCAGATAACACAGACCTCATACATCTTGTCTGAATAGGATGATACAATTGATACAATGGACAACTTTTTCATGAAGTTTAAATTAAGTTCCAGGCAGAGAACAATATTTTGGCCTCCAAATATGTAATTGCAAGCAGCATAAGTTTAATGGGCTTTCACATATATAAACACAATAGACTTCTGGGCTAAGTCCAGCTCTGTAATAATAACCATTGCCTTTAGTACTGGATTTCACCCAATCTGCATAAATGGGGACCTGAAGTAGATTTTTTCCTAGTATTTTAGGATTTCGTATCAGCTGTTTTCCAGCAGGATTTCTGGAGAGAACAAGTTGGATAGATGTGCCTTTTTTAGGCAAATTTTGTTTATCATACAAAGGTATTAACATTATTTCTCTATGAACATTATAACTTAACATCCATAAATCAAATCCTGCTTGTTCAGGAAAAGAAAAGCATTATTCTACAATGAATAGAATTACAGTTTCCTAAGATTAAAATTTTTAGAAGCCATTGATGACTTGGAGCACAAATGTTCAGCTTTAAAACTTGTTAGAAATCCAAATTTTATATGGATAGGCCCTGTTTAATATATTTCTTACAGAGTACCCAAACCACAGTACAAATAATCACTTGTACTTCTGGAAAGCTACAGCCAATGTGTTGGGGTTTTTTTTCCATTAGGGTTTTTTGCATAGATGTATGAGATTTCAGTACCTTCTGGTAAATTTTAATTATGGTAGAGAGTGCTTGTTCTAATCCAAACCCATGTGCTATATAAAAGTTAGGGATATAGAAACTGAAAAAACCCTTCATTCCTATGATTAAACTCTTACTTTAGAGGTAAATAGAATAGTGTCATGTCATATACACCTCTGTGGATTATAACAAACAATATAAAGCATTCCCATTTCTCTATGTTGCAAGTATATGAAATCTTAAAAAAAAAATACTGAAGTTTTTATTTGGCTTCATAGCACTTCCAAGTTATCTCAGTCACTGAGAAACTCAGTGTTCAAAGACAGTCCCTAAAATGTAGGCACTTATCTGTATAATCAATACAGATAATCAGTATAAATCTATTATATTTGAGTATTCTTGCACATATGCAATAGCCATGTATCAATGACTGTCCACATCTCTAAAGAAAATAAACAAAAGACCTATAGGCTACAGGCTATCAGTATAAGGGAACAAAATAATGCAACTCGCAAGACATGGTTAATGTACTTAAAAATAGGGACCACTGGAATGTGAACCAAAAATGCACTGATCCAGTGTAATTGTATTTATATTCTCTCTAAGCACAGACTAGAGCACATTTTAATACAACAAATTTGAGCTCAGAACTTCTTCAGAACAATATCCTCAACAAAATCCAGGGGAAAATGAGAAAAAACCTCATTTGTCTACTAAATAGAGTCCTTAATCCAAGTTACCCAACCCAATAAAAGCATTCCTTTATGCCCCTTCAGTGGAAAAGAGGGAAGCAACTAGGTCATTACATAGACTGACAACTTGTTTTTCACAATCCTTCCTACAATGTTTCTTCCAGGGACAAAGTTACAGCGAGTCACTCACAGACTGGAACATGGAGAAACTTGAAAAGGAAGATGACAAAGGTAGAACCAGAACAGAATAAAACCCAGTGGCAGGGACTGAGAATAAAAGCAACAAAAGAAGCAAGTAGTTTTAAAGTATTACAAAAGAAGCTTAAAAGAAAACAAATTGCTATTTTTTCAGGAAGATTAAAATGAGCACAAAGTAATTAGGAGCTCTCATTTTATCATTTACGTATATCCTGTTTAAACCATTCTAACAGGCAAAAAACCCCCAACCAATGGATTCAGTATGTTGTAGATAGCAGCCAAATGGAGAGACAGTATTTTGAAAGAGAAAGGCAAAACAAATAACCTGACACAGTCTTTGCTATAAGAATACAAAAAATAATGAATGTACAGGTAAGATATTAATACAGTACTATATATTCTTTTATATAGGAAAAATAATTGAAAAATAAATTTAAAAGATGGTTTAATTTGCTAATAAATG
>JAOEGS010010155.1:33546-53779 GCA_025447755.1 Corythornis vintsioides
GGAAGGAAGGAAGGAAGGAAGGAAGGAAGGAAGGAAGGAAGGAAGGAAGGAAGGAAGGAAGGAAGGAAGGAGAAAGACGAGGGTGGGGGATAAATAATTGTTCAGCAGTTTCAAGATATTAAATTATTTTGAACCAATTGAATAAACAAATTTCAACTAAAACAAATACTTTTTTCTACTATTTAAAACTATATATGCCAACTGTTACAAACTAAAGCAGCCATTTTGATATTAATCTTTGTAAAAAGAGCAAGCAAAAACACCCAAATTAAAAAAATTTATGTCTTAAAGTTAAGTAATTCTAAGTAAAATTGGTGTCCTGACGTTCACACATGTATTGAGTTAATGTGGAAAAGGTTCATTGCAACATGCCACAACTTTTAAAATTCATTAATGTATGTTATCTCTTTCTATGTACAATATACCCTTCACTGGTCATTATCAGTAATATCATCACTGACATGATTTCAATTCAATTAATTGTGTGGGGTGACTTGTCAGTCATATAATGTTAGCAAATAATTAATTTAACTGTTTCATTGATCTCGATCTTACACTATAACACTCTCCCAGCAGTTCAATACTATGCAACTTTTTTAGTTTTCTAGTATGTCTACTTTCCTACTCCTTTAACATTTTTTAAAGTGGTCAAAGAAGCTTTCAGAATCCTTTTCAATCAAGTGCTTCATGACTTGACTTTTCCAGTTATTCAACCAAAATAGCATTTTACAGAGTGTTCTGTTGAATTGTCAGAATAGCAGAATTTCACAATGTGGTATTATATGAGAAAAACAAAACTAAGAAAGATTGTCAGTGCTTGGCTTGTACCTGTATTACCCCTAAAGGACTCAGATTTAAAAAGAAATTAATTTGTTTTCTGTGAGAAGCATTACTGTAATAATCCAACAGCCTGCTTTACTAGGGCTGATACAGAAGTTATGGAGTTCAGTCTGTAATCTCTCTCTGTGTCATCCTGGCTCTGCATCTTAATTTCAACATGCAGCACACCATCTCTAGATTTAAGTCTTGCTTAGTAACTGTCCATCAATAGCAATCCTCCCTGCTGATGGAAAGCATCTGCAGGTACTTCTGAGGGAGTGTCTCATGCACTATATAAACCATAATATGATAGTGGATATGTATCAGAGCAGAATAACAGTTTTTATGAGGTTTTGTTTTCTACTTCTTTTTCTTCCTATCCTTAATGATAGATCAATAAAAATGCTCTCGCTGTGCAAGGAGCATGAGTTAAGTCATCTGCAGATACAGGATTATCTGCCAGGAGAATCCTAAGTGAAAAGGCATAACACTGGGAAAGCAAACAAGAAAAATTGATATTAAACTAGATAAATGTTATTTATCTATTTGCACATATTAATGTGCAAATTCAACGTTGCATAATAGTTGCCTGGTTTAGCAGGGAGCCCTGGCATCATGTAAGCACTAATTCAGGAATGCAACAACGCGAAGTGAAGGCTGACATCAGTTTTTGATGCTGTATGATGTTCTGAGGTTTTCTTGTGTGCAGCTGCAGTGGGGGAAGTCTGCAGTCAGCACTGGGAGTGCCTTGATATTTTGTGAAGACCATCGATCTTACAGGAAAAGATAAAGGTTGCCAGTCCTCCTGCAATAAACTAACCCTGTGGTGTCTTAATCCCTGATTTATCAATGTCTGATCTCACCAATTAGCCAAACAAAGAGCTGTACTATCTACACCCCTTCCTTATCTCGGAGGAGCAGAAGGAATTTCTCACCTGTACAGGGAGAGTAGTGGGTCAACATTTACTACTAGTTTACAACATTATTATGACCACTAAACCAAGTCCTGAAGTGCCACGTCTACAGGGTTTTTTAACACCTCCAGGGATGGTGATTCCACCCAATTCCACCTGGATGGCCTGTTCCAATGCTTCATCATTCTGTATAGAATTTTTTTCCTAATATCCAATCTAAATCTCCCCTGGCACAATTTAAGCTCATTGCCTCTTGTCCTATCACTACTTACCTGGGAGAAGAGACTAACACCCTTCACACTATAACCTTTTTCCAGGTAGTTGCAGAGATTGATAAGGTCTCCCCTCAGCCTCCTTTTCTCTGGACTATACAACCCTTGTTTCCTCAGCTGTTCCTCATAAGACATGATCTCTAGACCCCTCACCAGTTATGCTGCCCTTCTCTGAACTCACTCCAACACCTCAATGACTTTCTTAAACTGTGGCACTTGAAATCAAGCACAGTGCTCAAGCTGCAGTTCACCAGTGTTGACTATGGGGACACGATCACTTCCCTACTCAAGATGGCCACAATATTTTTCATGCAGGCCAGGATGCTGTTGGCAGAATCTCTTTTCCTGGATGAAGGGGAGGAGGGAGAATATTTTAATAAACTGCATAGATGGGAGCTCTGGATTTCTTTTCTCTTAGAAACATTTTTACAAAAGCTAATCTGTGAAAGCATTCTTTCAAATATGTCCAGGAAACGAAGAGTATCTTCTATCAAAAACATCACCATAATTTCAAGAGACAAGTGAAGACAGGCAAAAATAATCTCAGACCTAAAGAAGCTTCTTGCAATGAAAACAATGTTTTAAAGTTATCAGCTGTACAGAATTCAACAGTGATTTCTGACCAGCTTAGGAAATGAAATTTCCTATTACTGATAATAAAGGTGTATGAAGGTTTTCTTGTGAGAAAACCAAAGAACTGTTTAAGGATTCTGGTTTTATTAACATAGTTTTGCTCATCTGTATTGTCATAACCAATTTACTTTCACGTACAGCATTCAGCTTACCATCATCTATTAAAAACCTGCTAACAGTACTGCTTGCACAGAATGACTGATACCAGCAGCTCCATTCTGAATGCAGTTTCTGTATTTGATCCACAGTGTTCCATATTTGCCTCTCCATTCAGGACCTACAATGCAAAAGGAACTCTGATGTTCTTCAGGATGCTCTCCTTGACTGTGGACCTCACCATAGGGATCATTCTAGTTGCATTTTTGTGTGTGTGTGAATAGTCTAATATGTTCAACATAATCACATGTCAGGCTGTTGATATCTACATGTGCCATCCATATATGTTCAATTCTGACAGGAATGTTTCCATAAAAATTATGGAAGAAGGGAATGACAATTATCATGTCTTGGAGAAGCAGCCTGGCAATTTCAACTCCTGGTTGAATGATTCAACTCATCTCTCTTTTACAACTGGCTAGGAGAGATCTTTGCTAGCACTTTTAAACCTTGCATAACTATTAGATGTTAAAAGTATTCACTTAGCATTATTCAGAGGTCTGATTTCTGCTAAGGCAATGAACAGATGTCCAAAACCTTGCACAGAAGTCATCCTATAGCAAAGACTTGGAGTTTTGTCCTGAAAATTAGCTGTTTTCCCAGCAAAGTGTCCTCCTTGATAAGAAGGGTTCCAATGGCATTTTCAAATCACAGTGAACACAGAACAAAAATGATAGACTTCTAGAGCTGACCATAACCTCACATTTACAGGTCTTTGTCATACTAGGCATTGACAAACCAGCTCTTATCCCTGCTTCTGTGAGGAAAAGGTGTTTATAAATAAAATGCATGTCCCTTTCATGTCAGCAACTGGTGTCATACCTTTCTGAAGTGCATAGTTAGTCTCTTCACATTAAACTTTACATAGTCTTACATCTTTTCTGAATGAAATAATGAGTGAATTCATATGGAGATTCAATATTAAATGTCTAGCCAGTGCTTTTCAAGACCTTGATGATAAGTACTTGCTTCTTTGATTTCATAAACAGTTTTTTGTAGCTGATTGAGAAGAACATTTATGTGTGATCAAGGAAAATAAAGGATTCTAGCAATTCTAATTGCCTACCTGGTATAATCTGCAAGTCTAAATTTGGCTGTGAAATTTAGAAATTGGTTCTGCTAAGGTTCTAACACCGAGATGATTAAGCTACAAAGCTGAGTCAAGACTAACCTACTGGTTCTAACAAAACAAGTGTTTTTAACAATAAGTATATGGAAGCCTGATTTTTCAGAGTTCTAGAGATTTGTACCAACACTTCCTTGTAAAAAGTTGGTAGGTCTGGTTCGAGATGACTGCAATCTAACATAAAGCTTCAGTGCCCCATTTACATGCTCAGAACACATGTACTGCAATGATGATGACTAGAGAGATGCTGTAGCCCCTGAGCACATCCATCCCAATAAATCCACAGCTCAGTTTTACCTCTGGAGAAACTGCTGTGCAGAACACCACAAGCAAAGTAATTAGACTGTTCTGTTTCTTTTTTTTTTTCTGGAGATTAAAGGAGAGATTGTGCACTAAAGCAGGAAAACAAAAGAAAAGGCTAAGTTTTCTTATATATCTAACAGCCCTGATGGTTAGACCCTTCCACAACCAATAAAATGGCTTCACCTCTTCACAGAGCATCATCTTTCCAACTGGTCTTTTTGGGACTTGTATATGAAGTGAAGACCCTAGTCTGGGCATGCATTAACATCTTGCATTGCATTTTATTTCCCAAATTTGAGATCTCCCTTTTTTTTTCACTAGTGATGAGAAAATTGTTCTTTACTTCATATGAGAATTACTGTGAGATTTGGCTGAGTACCTTTACTAAAGCTGGTGGATTTTTGCCTGTAGAGAAATAAGTGAACCACATAAGGAATACTCTGTGTTAGGATAATGCTACTGTACAGAAAAAGCATAAGTCACTAAATAGTATGCTTTAGAAAGGATTTTTTTCTAGACAAATGAGCTTGTATCAAGATTTAATTGGAAGTGTATTATTCCATTTCCACTTCATTATCTGTTCATCTCATTGAAGGATCTGTAGAGACCAGATTAGTCTAAGATTTTCACAGTCTCAGAACATCTTAAATCAAGAAGTAAATTTAAATCTAAACATATTCATTGGTGAGTGGAACAGGACAGAACTGTAAAAGCAACTGTTAGTGGCTTTTAATGACAAAATCTAGCCCTTGAGTCACTCTGGCTGGTGAGTCCAATACTGTGGTGAGTAGTCATGGATTATTAAACATAGGAGAGTTGAGTAGAAAAATAATTTAGCGCATGCCATTGGGGTTTAGATTCTTGTAATGAATAAAATGTCTTAAAAGAAATTTCAGTTATGTGTTGGATGGAAAATACTACAGCTGCATTTTATAAAAGAAAACACACACCATCTCTTTGCATTACTGTACAGAGAAGCCTACAAGTCTAATCTACTGTACAGGTCGGGGGTGGGGGGCAGGCATGAATATGACACTTGAACCTTACCTGGCACTCGTAACCATATGAAAACTTGATTAACTGTTTCAATCTTATAGGATTTAAATATATATATTGCTTTCTTAAGTACATATTTCTTTTAGAAATATCTTACGCTGCTATATCAAGAAGGTCAGAGTGGTGAGGTGTTATTTTCTTATTATCATACTTGTTCCCAGCAGGCACTAAGAAGAGGCTGAGCAAAGTAGCTATTTACTTTTCATCACTTCGGGTTTTTCTAGATGTACATGTTGAAGTAAAGTTACAGCTGATACATTAACACAAAAAATATTTGGACTGCACCTGATGGCAGCACAGCAACATGTACATTGCCTCATTATCATTGTTTAAGCAATGACCTGCCAATTCATATTTACTAATGCATTACCATTTCTAACGTATTTTTCTTTTGTAGTTTGTACAAAATATGTGTTAGCTATTTCAATTGCTATTAGCTACTTTCACAGGTATATGAACTATTACAAGGTTGGTTATATGACTCTTCAATTATACATGACTTAGTTTATCTAGACTCCTAAGACAAAAGATAAAAATAACCTGACAGTGGATTATACTATAAAGATTTTCATTCATTGGCTTTGATGCCAATAGGATTTGGATAGGAAAACCACTGAGAATGAGAAGATTGTGAACAATGCTTGAAAGTCCTATCCAGCCCTTGTATAGTCCTTATTTCTGTGCTTTGGAAGTTTTTAACTCAGCATCTGTCGTATCTGCCAAATTGGAGTTTATCACATGCATTGGTTATCATTTGCCATGCTGAATTTATCAACGGGTAGCCTTTAACACTAAATGGTTCAAAGCACTATTAGTCTTGTGCTAATGAGCTAAAAAGCAGCCATATCAGACCCTCAGGGAATAAAATTGACAACTAAGAAAAGTGTGTGCTGTTATGAAGTGAAAAGTAAAATAATTAATTAATCCTTAGATTTCTTTTCTGGAAGCTACTGATGATTTGTTCAGAATAGTCAAAAAGCCTTTTTATTCATCCTGTTTCAAAGTGTGGACATTAGTTTAGCCTGTCTGTACTTTGAGAACTGAGCAGCTCCTTAAAACAGAGCATCTAAATGAAGCTCCCTCAATGCTTTGTGCTCTGTGACACAGCACCTTTACTAAACCTGGCTGTGACAAATGGTGAGGCTCTGAACTTGAAAGGACAACAGACAGGTTTGAATTATTATCCTTTACCCAGTTAAAGAAAAAAAAAAAAAAAGAATAGCCATTGTCATCCATAAGAATGTGCCACTTCATATAATTAAATTCTGGCAGACTACATACAGCAGGTGTATTTTAATTAAATTTCTCCTCTACATCAGGTACAGTATGTGGCCTCTGTACCTCTTCTCCACCTTGCTGCCACTCTCCTCCCCTCCAGTCTCTCTAAGTAGCTGAGATACTCTCTAGAAAAAAAACACTATAAGTAAGGAATAGAATTTGATAGATCTTTAAATGAAACTAAGCAATGGGGAAATATGCCTTTTGAGGAACAAAAATGTAAACTGTTAGTTCATGGAGTAGAAAAAGATTTCATTTGGTATTGATCTATAGATTTCATTTAATAACACTTTTTGAAATCTAAATATGAAAAAAAAATCTTAAAACTAGCAGGGAATTTAGTCTTTGAAATAATTTAAACATATTTAAATATTTTCACAGATAATTTTAACTCTTGTAAAATATATTTTTGCTAGCCAATTTATTCACTAACATCCTGGTGTTTGCAAGCTCATCAAAGAAAGTCTTCTTGTATATACTCTGCCTTGCTGGTTACTAGGGATCTCTATGGAAAATAGAATCCCTTTTATGCTGAATAATACAAGACAAAGACCTCACAGTACATTAAATACAATTAACTTAATGCAAACCTTGAAGCTATGTTTTAAAATGTAGATAGGACTTAAAATAAGTTTAAAAGAGAATGTACTTGTATAGCATAAATGGAATAAGTAGACACTACAGTAAGATTACAGAAGAAACAAACGTGAATGCAGATATACACTCATAGTTTTTGCCATATGCCCCAAATTAATTTCCACACTTAATTTCTCTCATTATGTCAACATTTCATATCCTTTTCAAAAACTTTGTTTCCTTTGATGAACCTAATCCTTTCCAACTTCTCTAAATGTCCATATCTTTTAAGGATAAATAAATAAATAAAAGATCTAAACCCCCTCAAATGAAGCAGGAACAAGCAATCTTGCATTCTGTATTTGTGTATGACCTATATTTTTATGGCAGTTACAATAATAAGGAATCAGGATGTGCTTAAAACCTTTTTTTTTCCTCTGCAATCCATTAATTAGGTAATAATACATTAATATGTGTTCTGCTTTTTTTTTGTTTTCTTGTTTTAGAAATGTGGGACTAAAACTAGACCAGGAAGAGATGTTAAAAAAAATCTTATCCTGTAACCAGAATAATTTCACACATATTTTAAAGTTTATTTTCATTCCCCTCACATGGAAGGTCAGTTTAGTCACATGACAGTTTAACAGGATGAACCATTCTTGAAATCAACTATTTTGTAAGTGAATAATAATAAATGACCACAAGTGAAAGTGAATTTTAAAAAGCAAAAATCTATTTTCAGTCCATAGCAAATTCCAATGATAACCATTTCATTTATACCCTGAAGTAGTGAAAGTTTATTTTGAATTGTTTTACAGAGAAAAAAAAAATCATATTATAGTGTCCCATATAATCCAAACTGTTCACTGCAGTTTTGAAAATGAGTATTTTGGCATTCCTAAAACTGTAATGTTTCATTCTGATTTGTTGGAATGGCCTGAAGCATGGTGATGTGAATTACTTAAGAAATGAAACTTCATTTTCCTGTGGTGCACCTAATGTGCAATAGGTTCTATAAAGCCAGACTGCCTGCACCCCTCCTTACCCTCTGAGACAATATGCACATCAAACTTTGCACTATAAGTGACATTACAGAAGATGAAGCACTGCAGGGACGCTGCCCTGTATGAAGGATGGGACTAGAGGGGTTACTTGCCTCATAAGGAAATCCATGTACGATAAGAAAATGCAGCCTGTTGTTTGAAGTCTTTGTACTAAATTAAAATTCTCTGCTTTGGCTCAAATAAAAATTAAAATGAAGTATATGCTGATTTTTTTTAAAGGATAATATATTTTTTGGCATTATAAAAACCTCAGAAAAATCAGTTTTCCAGAAGCTATATTTTCTGTTGGGAATTTCCAACAGAAAACTCATATCCAGCTCTTTTTATAAGCAAACACTCTTAAAAGCACTCAGAATGATGTGGCTACAAGAAATGTACTGGACTGGTTTTTTTTAACCCATTCTATTCCCTAAGGCCAAGCAGTAAAATGAGCTCCACCATGAAGCCCTAAGCAGTTTGCAAGGTGCATGGAGATGCTGGAGATGTCCTGTCCTGACTGGGTGCAGACAGCCCCAGCAGGGCTCACACCACCTAGGCAGACCTGCCAGGGTACCAGTGTGGCAACTCATTTCACACTCATAAACTGTATGGCCTTTTGCAACAAGCCTGTTAATATGTGTTAAACTCCATGGGGCTGACCTGAGCCTTTACCCTGCAGAGTTGGAGCATCAGTCTATGTATTGGCAAATCAGCTTTTTTTTTTACAGGGGGGGGAAAAATCTGCTTGTGGTTTTCTGGTTTTGTTGAACACCTTATCTGTTTAAAACAAAATGCATCAGCGCTGACAAACCAGTACTGCTGATCAATTCTTGCTTCTGCATTAACATGAAGGTTGGGACTAGAGAGTTTTCTTGACAAAAATAAGCAGCCATGATAAGTTTCTCTCAGTATTTCTGAACTTGCAGAGATAAAATAAAACATATCTGTACCATCTCACACAGCCAGTTAAAAGAGGGAGAAAATGAAAGGTGGAAAAAAGAAAAGTAGAAAGAATATGCTGAAGGTTCAGCCTTTTGTCATCAGAGCACACAAATGTAGACTTCTCTGGCAATAAATACGAATAATCCTGATGTCAAGGCTTACAAGACAAAACAAAGCTGATAAAAAAAATTCCTATCAATTTCTCTCACACACTGAGTCTATGTGTGACTCCATATGAGCATTCTACAATGGAAAAAGCTAGTTGATTTGCTTTTGGGTTTGGGTAGGAGAGATGGGGAAGGTGCATTTCCTAGAGCAGCTCCAAATAAATCACTCATGCTGCAGATACTGCCATTGGGACTACACAGCTCCCTGCACTGCTGACCTGCTGCAGATACTCTAAAGTATCAGGGGAACTGAAATGGAACAAAAAAAAACCCCAACAACAACAACAAAACCCATAACACACCAAAAAAACCTGTAATATAGAGTGTTGTAATCTGCCATTGCCCAAACACCACTTGACATATTCCAGGTTCTGCTTATGTATTATATTGGTGTGTGTGTATGTGGGGGGTGAACTATCCTAAACTGACATTTATTCTTCTTCATTATTCAATTCAGGTTGCTTTTGTGTTTTCTTTCCTCCTTACAGATTTACAACCTTATGCCATCTCCCTTGTATCACTGCCTCTATTTCATAGAATCATTTCTTTTGTTCAAATTGCCTTTGACTTCTACCTATCTTAGCTACTTTAACAAGATACTTAATATTCTGCTTCAAGTTGATTAAGCTAGTTGTATACTAAATAGAGTGCACTTCTATCAATCAGTCTCCATACCTGCAAGAATTTGATCCACCATATAATTAACATTTTAGTAAATATTTCTGCATGAAAGAGTGTTTTTAAAATTTACTTTCATGTTTCCATCTCATTCTACTATAAACTGTTTGGTTGCCACCTTCATAAACCCTGGACTTCCCAGACTTTGGTTGGATAATCCAGTTTAGTTTTTATACTCACATGATGGCTGAACAGAGATGGCGTGGGACTGGGGTAGTTGCAGTAAAACATACTCATGTTAATTACTCAGAAGTAACATAAAATATTTTTACAGCAGCTACTAGTCTATTTTTGTACTGCCATCAGTATTTTCTGGATTTATATTAATAGATTAAACTTTAATAGACTTCCAGTTGACCTAAGGAAAAAAACCAATCTTTAACTTGCTATTTTACACTCTTCTATCAGTCTATATAAATATTTGCATTGCAGCATCACTGTTTATCTAAATGATCATCTGGCACTTACCTTCCACATCTGTGAAGGTGCCACATCAATACAGAACGGACACCCTTCAGCCTAGTTTGAGAAAAGCATGTCTAATCAATGATGCTGATGTACACTACTAAAATACTCTGAGGTATACTGAAGCATACTGTAGTATATTCTTAAAAGGCAGCACAGTCGTAGAAGATTCATAACCCTTTGATTAAACATGTTTCTGCCCTTTGGATGTCAGAAATGTCTTGTTGGTATTCACTTCCTTAATACAAAAATAAACCTGGGAATACCTGCACAATCAATCTTATATTATATATTTTTGTATTTAAAATATACTTCATAGTTCTTGTTCCTGGCCTCTGGACTCTATTATTCTAATTCTTCATTTGCATCCTATTCTGCTGACAGAACTGATAATTTAGTGCATGAAATAAACATAGGCATAAAATATTTTCATGGCGATAAAGCATACTTGATTTGGGAGTATATTTTCAAATTCCAAATATAAAACATTTCTTCCAAAGACTTACTGCTTTTTCCCCCTTTTCTTTGATGCTATGTTGTCTGTAATTTATGAACCAGACATTTGAGAGCTTTGAAAGCTTAATAGTGTGAATATATAAACACCCTCTTATGGATATGGATCATCCTGAAAAGAGCATAAAAAACAGGGCTAAAAAAAATATTAATTTAAATTGAAAAACTTATTTGTTCTCTGTCAGAGTAGTTACTGTTTATTTTCTCAAGAAAAATACTTGTAGCTTTAGGGAATTATGTTCCCTAGGATCTCAGAAAGAAGACTTACTGCTAAAGTTAAAGTGCTGCACACAAGTTTCCTGACGTGGTGTTAATTAGGTAGTCACAGCAAACTCTTGCCTAATTCAGAGTACTGAGTGAGCTACATATTTCCAGAGGTTTCTGTGTCCTTGATTTGGCTTTGCTGCATGAGCATGTACTTTAGATTGAAACATCACTATTAGATTATATCATCATCTACTACACTGAATAGTTTCTTAGTTTGAGATTAGTATCACTAATTAAAGGTACTGTGAACCACAGTAAAATTATTAAATCTGGCATTTTCATGGTATACTCATAAACTGGAGCAGCATTACAGCTGGTGAAACAGAGTACAATTAACAGGTATAAACCACATATTTAAAACAATGTGACCTCCCTTTCCTATGCTCAGTGAGGATTTTATTTGAAAGAACTGTTTATATAAAGCTGTGGAGATAGATGGTCTTTGCTAGAAATGCTTGCAGACATTCAATTCCACATGATACTCTGGAGAGATAGCATGAAACAAGGAGGCAAAAACTTCACTGTAAATAAAGAACATCAGAAGAATGAGTACCTTCTTGACCTAATAATAATTCCCACAATAGTTAAACTGCTACCCAAAAGATAATAGGAAAGAATTTTCTTAAGGGCAGTATATGGCCACAGATCTCAGTCTTGTCAAAGGTATTGATTTCACTAGTTGTGTAAACCCAGTCATTCTTCTTTCTTCATTTATTATGTGTGTATACTACAAACATATTGCAACAGAGCTCATAAAGACTTGATTTATGGAGACTTGAGGTCTCTTGCTTTCTAATAAGGATGTCATCACATAGTCTTCCTCTTTGTGGTCCCTTCCTCTCACAAAGCTGGCAGAGACTGCAGAACTCAGTGGCCTTTACTCTTCTCAAATCTGACTGAAATATATCAACATATACAGAAGTTACAAGAGTAGAACAGAAAAGTTACACTGAGCTAGTTTGCTGCTTCCGAGCTAGATGTTAATAGAATGGAATAGAAACTACTGAGGCTTTTACAACTAAAGAGAATCCCTGCTGGTGTTTAAGTCAGACCTCATTAGAACAATGTTCTGTGAACACTTATGTTTACGAAAAAGAAACTGCACCAGAACAAAAAAAGCAGACCACTTGTGAGAAAACAATCCCAAATATGTTAGAAATATTCCATTACATGTAATTGACAAGTCTTCAATAATAGTTTTTCAAATATACCCACTTTATTTTTCAGTCTTCAACTGTTCAGCTCAATCAAGGGGTTTTTCAGACAACTTAATAATGTGGGAAACCATTCAGCCTCTTAAGAGTTCAAAGTGCAAAAAGCAAACTGGTATTCTAATTCATTCCTGTCAGTATATGACCATTTGATTTTATCACATCTTGATCTTTATTTCCATTTAAAGCAATGCTCCCTTGTTATTTTTATCCTTTCACATACCCTTTTGGCTTTGTAAATAAATTTGGCTTACTCATCCTATAAGTATTTTTAAGTCCAGCTGATTCACCCTATTCTAATTCAGAATTTCAGCCCATATCTGTCTTACTGCCTCTTCTATCACATCTCTGAAATTTATCCTTTTTCTTTCTGTTCCTTATTCGGTGTTTATGTTGTCTAGTGATCTTAAAGCTTTGCATAATTCCCCCTTATTTCTTCTGTTTTCACCTTTATTCAGCTTTTCCAACACAAACTACTGTCCACTGTCTCCTTTTTCCCTTTGTACCCATCTTTCTGCATTTACTTCCAGTTTCACTATTTGTATTGGGGTTTTTTTTCTTTTTTTTCATTTCATCTTTTACCTTTTTTTTTTTTTTTTTTTTTTAAACGATAACCCCTTTTTATCTAATTGTGGGGCTTCTCAAGGCAAAGGTGGGCATTGCCATCTTCACTCTGCCAGCACTGCAAGTCAAGCCATCTCTGAAAATGATTGTTGAAGAGAGCAGCTTAAATCCTGTCTCAAGCAGGCAAGCATTTTAGAGAAATTCTTAGTGCATTTCAGTAAGGGTTTCCTGTGAAAGGTGTTACAGAAAGAGATTCAAGATGATCTGTGGCCTTACCATGGAGAATGATGGTCTAGAGTTTATCTCATTTATGTCTCACTTTGCTCTGTCCATCTATTCTGTCCCCATCCCTGCCTTCTAGTGCCACTCTCCTGGAAAATGTGTTGTGCATGTGGACAGCATGGAGACTTCAGTTACAGCAGATCAGACAGAACAGGCCCTTCAACTGACTCCTGTTGTCTTATCCTGTAACTTCATATTTAAAGCACTGTTAATGGCACTGTGGTCTACAGAAAGCATTCCCTTCCCCTCTTCTAACCCCACTCCCCCACACCAATGTAAATAAAACTGAATACTTCTTTTTTAGATTTCTATTCAGAAGTAATGGTTAACTCAGAATTGGAATATAGATTATAATCAGAGAATAATGTTTGTAATGTAAATTAGGTCTTTTCATTAGTGATGAGTGTTTTCTGATTGCAAAATAACCAAGTGTAAGTAAGAATCTGTGTGGAGGTTCTCACTGGAGTCTACACATGATGTTGTGTTGGGAAGCTGCAAATAGGAGATGCTAGCCCTTTATCATTAGAGGCTAAATGCAATCCCATGCTCAAAATTCAATACAAACATATTTTGATTCTTAACAGTACTTGAGAGCCTCGCTGACCAGTTTAGCTCTGGTGCCAAAGAAAACTGCAGTCTGTCTTTGAATCTCCAGAATCCATAAAGCCAGAATATTTTAGGAAAGTGTGTGATGACTAGATCATGGCCCAGAGAATTCTGAAAGCTTTGTGTAAAGAAAGAATGTATGTCAGATATCACATTAACATGAATATCACTATCTCATATGTCTATTATTCATGTCTAGAGTGGTCTGACATACATGCTAAGTAACCTTCCCTCCATGAATGGCTAAATTCACCTTCAGGCAGAAAACAACCATAAAAGAAGTCAAACCCTGTTTAGAGAAAGCTATGAACAGTTAACTATTATTTTAACGTGACTTGATAACTTAAAAACTAAAAACACTAATTTAGACTAGCTATAAACTCAGTACTCTCAAAGTCATGTTGATTTTTAATTTATTTGAGACACCACCTTTTGTAGTGCAAACAAATCTCTAGATTCTCAAGCTTTGGTGTATTGTATTGTCCTTGCTTACATTGCCTTGACCTGAACTCTGAACTTCAGCACTGACTAAAGCTTATTTTCCTCTTCTTAGGCTGTCCCAAATATCTTCTTACTTCCCTGCATAATTCCTTCTTGTTTATATTTCCCTGTCTTTTGTTTAACTAGGCTGACATGACATTATAATAGCCTTATGTCAGCTTTTTATGGCATACAACCAATATGTAGGAGATATAACACTGCAGTGAGTCTTTGACAGAGGGAGAAGTGAGCTGTCCAGTCTCTGTCATTTTTTTTGTTATCAAAAAATAAGGCTAAGATTTAAAACAAACAAACCCTAAGAACTTCCACGTTTTTTACTTGGAAAGAATTACTTTTATAATCTTTAGTATAAATAGCTGACTGTCAGACTTAACATAAAAAAATATTTACAGCCTACAAAAAAGGGAGCAAGGGATATTGTGAGACACTTAATGAGTATATTTTATGAGTATATTTAATGTTCTCATTCTCATACCATTCTAAAGCTTCAGAGGCAAACCTAGAAAGTACCATTTTATAACTGCAAAGACATACCTAAACATCTGATGAAACAGGAAAGAATAACTACCTACCTGCTTCTGTTATTTTGATTGATAGTAATTCTTAAGGATTTCACTAGCTCAGTGTTTGGAAGAACAGATTTGGAGTTGCATACATAAGGTAAAATACAATTCCGCAGAACATGGACACTTGATTTGGTATGGGTTGTTTTGCCAAAGATATAAAACTGTAACATTTATTTTAATTTCATTCTGATTCATCTCTAGCACATTTTAAGCTAAGTGTTCAATTCCTCCGTAGTTACAAATGCATATGCAAAATTATATAGCTGTTTAAAATCTTTTATTTGGAAAATATGCAGTGAAAATGTGCAAAAACCCACATTCCTTCTTAGGAACTTTGCATACAGGACAAACAGTTAAGTGAAGCCTGGTCTCTTCCACAAGTAGAAAAGTCCTTGACTATATGACTCTGTGTAAGCACTGCTCAGCTATAATGAAAAGCCTGTGTTATCAACCTTATTTTCAGCACAAATCCAAATACCCCTGTAACTAGCTACTGTGAAGAGAATTAACTGTATCCTAGGCAAAACATGAACAACTAAGAAAAGTTCCTGTAGCTGAAGAGATAGTAGAAGCAAGTATTCATGATCCTGTAGCTCACTAAACAAGCACATATGCCATAGTTATCTTTGATGTTTAGGCAAAAAAAAAAATTGCAGAAGCCAAATGAGTTATAATGCATCACTATGAAAGTGAACTATTTATCACAGAAGGATAGAGTGAATATAATTGCATATAACTATCATAAATTTCATGTTCAAAATGAACAACAATGAAAAAATAATGTTAAGAAATAAGTTTTCATTCCTCTTTGACTATCAGCATAGAATCATAAACTGTTTTGGGTTGGAAGGAACCTTTAAAAGTCATCTAGTCCAATCCCTCTGATGTGAGCAGGGGGAACAGCTTGAACTAGATCAGGCTGCTAAGACCCCCATCCAACCTGATGTTGAATGTTTCCAGGGATGGGGTATCTACCATCTCTCTGGGTGACCTGTTTGAGTAATGTAAAAATAAAATTAATCTAGTCTAAATCTACTCTCCTTAAGTTTAAAACCATCACCCCTTGTCCCGTCACAACAGGTCCTGCTGAAAAGACTGTTTCCATGTTGCTCATAGGCCCCTACTACATCTACTCTGTGAAGATCAGAATAAACATGGTAACAGAGTGGAATCTGAGACATCCACAGTGTTCCCAAAGAATCCAATTTCCATATCTAATATAATGTGAACCACAGCAGAAAGCTTGTTTTAAGTTTTGTGTACTTTATATAGCAATAAGTGCCAAATATCTGCCAAATCAATTATTCCAGCTTGTAATATTTTGAATTTTCCTGCAAAGGTATATTACAGTAACAAACCATTCAGTAACTTTTTATATCTACATCACCTTTTAAAGGTATTATTAACATAATCTCTTTCTGATCTATTCAGTGGAATTTGGTCAGCGTAATCCAGGATTATTTTCTTAAACTTTCCAATCTGTGAGGCATATGGATTTTTTTCACTGAGAAAAACATATATATATTAAACTAGAACCCAAAACAGAATTATGATCTTGCTTTCAAACTCAGTATGCATTCTGCATCTCATTTAGCAGAAACAATGATGATCACAGAAACAGAAGGATAAGTGAATTGTTTACTAAAGGAGAAAACCAAAGGCAACAGTTACAAAACTACTTGGAAATTAACACATTTCAGGAATACAAGTTATTATTGTCCACTAAAGAAGAGAAAAACAAAGCAACCCATTGACCACCTATCAAAGCATATGATAGAAAAGAAGGAATCAGATTATAAGAACAACTAAAACTATTAAAAAAAAAAAAAGTTGTTTGCTTGGACATAAAAATTCTACTGTCTTCAAAAGTAAGCAAAAAAAATCACAAAGAAACAAACCCACAGATGGATAACAGAAAATCAAATTGATAATTACAGAAAAATTCTTGCTTGAAAAAGAGAGTGTTAAAAGAACTCAGTGGAAAGCAAGAGAATACACAGAAGGACAAGGACAGTTATTCCAATATGCTGCTTGAAAGGACAAATAAGTAGGAAAATGTTATCCCCTGTAGCTGAGTTCCAGTGTCTCCTGTGATCAAAATGACCAAGGAGAAAAACAACCTCATGGTGAGCTCAGACCATAGCAAGGTCCCTGCTGAGGTGAGAAACCTCAAATAACAAAAAAGGTGCTGAATAGGTCAATCTAGCAGAAAGAACACTATATCTTAGCTGAACTGCAACAAATGGGACAGATCCCAGATCTAACTGGGGTCATGTTCCTAAATGCAACCAGATAATGTACCAACCAGTGTTAATGGAAAGGCAAAGCTCTTTTTGCCCTGTAGGTTAACTACAATAACTTTTACCACTTAGATCAGTGATACCTTGATGCTGTAATTACTCACTGCATGTGTCGGTCGATATTTGCAATGTGCTTATTTACTGCCCACATTCAGGTTGGAAAGCTGCTGTGGAAAGTGCAGATGGCTTGTTCCACTGAAAATAAATCCATGTAATTTCTTTTTTTTTTTTTTTTCTTTTCTAGAGGAGCAAGCAGTTTTTCAGCTCTGCTGTTTCTTACAGCTGTCTGAGCCACAGAATCATGAGCTACAAATATTGAGAAACTCTGAATTTTGCTGAAACTTTTACTCCAAATGACTCCACTGTTAAATATGCAGCATGTAGAGATTCAGAGGCGAATCCAAAGAGAGGGGAAAAGAAGCCACAGACTTGTTTATGTCTGAGTATAAAGCTACTCATTACAAGGATTGAAGTGTTCTAGAAAAATTTGGCCATTTGCTCTTTGCCATATCTTTGCCATGTATAAAACCAGAGATCAATAAATTGTTTTTAAACTGCAATTCAATCTTATGTGGCCCTCACATGAGCAAACCAAACAGTTTTAAGGTTAAAACTATCTCTAGACATCAATATCTCTTCTCCTTTTTAAAGGTTTAGAGGACACAAAGAGTTTACAATATTGAATGATATTATTCTGTTTTCTGCCCCTATCAAGCCAGATACTGCATGTGTTTCTCTTGCAGTTCAATAATTGAAAGCTTTTAGGGGAGTCTTTTTGCACCATATTTACACAGAATCCATTTTAAAGAAGTTAGAGAAGTTTCTGTCTCAATTTCTAGAATCCTAAATATTAAAAATAAAAATAAATAAATTATTCATTAATAGATTTAGATTACTAGGAAAGTGAGTATCAGCAGCTGAAATATTTTGGTCTTTAAACTGCTTTAATTTGCATTAGGAATAGTCAATGTGTATCAGCTCACAAAAACTTCTACTGATTTACTTCACTATCATAGTGTTTCTGAACTCAAATTTCCAGGTTCTATAGCTGGGAGCATTTTGCATTTCCTGTTATGGAATGTAAGAGAGAATAAAATGGAAATAGATGTCATTCACACAAGGGCACACTTTCTCTATATTAAATCATTTTCTTTCTATTTTGGCTTCATTTTTAACGTGTATGAGAAGCAATTACAGTTACACCTAAAGGTATGATTTGACTCCAAGGTTGCAGAAGGGAGCTATGACACTTTAAAAAAATCACAAATTATCTACTTCATACTTTTAAAATAGTAATACTTTTTTAAAATGATAGTAGTTTTCTGTTGCATTAAATCCAAAGTATCTAATGCTCCATTACATCTAAAGCTTATATCCCACATATTATGTCATAGTCTTAAACCAGCAGATTGATAAAAAACTAATAAGTAGTTTATTAAGGAGTAATAATAATGGACAGCATAAAGTATATTTCAAGAATAACTGCAAACACTTCTGTTCCAAAAAAAATGCTGTTGAGTCTTCATAACAGTGAGTCTAAAATAGCTGACATTGTAATATGAGCTGCCATAATAGGTCTATTTCAAATGAATGGCTAAAGTAATAGAGATTGAAAGTGGAGTCGTTGCCCAATGTCTTGAAAAAAAAATATTTTTTTGGCATTGGATGACATTCTGAAAAATATTTGCATTTTTGGAATTAAAATCACATTTCTCGCCTGTAGCCAGCTGAGTTGTCCCAAAGCTGGTGAGCAAGAAGGGCAGTCAGGAAGTTATAGTAATCTCACTCTAAGGCTGATGCAGAAAGAACTTGCTGTCCAATAAAAGCAAATAATACATTACTTTCATGTATATTTGAATTGTATGCAATTTACTGTTTTACAGAGAGACTTGGCAGATTCTCATAAACAAAGCAGAGACCAGAAACAGCATATTGCCTATGTGACTCTTTTATCTGAATTCAGTTTATGACACAAAAAGATGCAAATCTCATTGTTCTTCACGGGCAAGGAGAGTATGAAGGCATGACAAGGACACTTTAAGCCAACAGCTAAGTTGAAGGGATACAAGGAATTACTACCACAGCAACATATCTGAATTATGAATGAAATAACAACCAGCTCTTGTGAAATGTTTTGATGAAAGTTTTGTAGCAGACGTGCTGATTTGTTAAAATTAGAACTATTAGCCTTAACAAGCTTTTGTAAGGAAAATTGCTTAGGTGCAGGATGAATTTCCTCATTGAAACCAAAAAAAATGAAATCAGAAAGTCCATATGCATAGCAAGAGAGCTCAGAGTTCAGATGAGCCAAGAGTTCAGTAGCGAGGCCAACATACAGAGATGGCACAGAACTGTCTAAAGCTTAGAATCAAACTGTCTAAAGCTTTGAATAACTTTTATCTGCTTTTCCAAAATGGTGAATAAAATATTTTTGCAGTATTAGAAGGTATTTCTTTTATCCTGGCAAAAAAATTTATAATTTTAAATCTAGTTTTTGCAGATTTTATTTTGGAAAAAAAAGATGGAATTCTATTCCATTTATCTGTAAGAACTCTGTGGATTGTAAATGTATTAATGATGTAAGTGGAAGATAATCAAATGTGACTCTTGTCTTAGGGTTTTTTTCAGCGTCTTAAGTGTCAGAACAATGTATCTCTTTGTCCTTATCTAGAATGCACATACACTGTGGCACAATTCATCCTGTTAAAGTTCTGGATATAACAAGGAGTTGCATGTCTACATAACAGATGGCATAACTTATTTATGTAATTTTTGAAATTTTTATTTTCTTAAAAGACATTGGATGAGAAGAAGAGTGGCAGGGTTGTCTCTATTCCTCATTCTGCCATTTTCTTTTTAGATTATGTCTCTCAAAGGAAGGGAAATAATGTACCCCTTTTAGAAATATTTGGAAAAGCCCAACAGAAATGTAAAGCAAAATGCTTTTTGAAAAACACTGCTAGTTTCTCCTAAGAAAAGATTGGAAACCTCTTGT
>JAOEGS010010156.1:11755-26627 GCA_025447755.1 Corythornis vintsioides
GTGATCCTGCTCGGGCAGGGGGGTTGGACTAGATGATCTTCTAGGTCCCTTCCAACCCCTAATATCTATCTATGAATTATTCCTACTAAGGACAGATTAATAATTTCACAGAAAAAAAAATTAACAAAACACAGAAAGCATTTTCTCTTTTTGCATTTGCAGATCATGAGAGCAGGTTGCTAGAGTGTCTAGATAACCCCACCCTGAGGCTTCAGGATGCAGAAGATGATGTTGAAGATCCTGTTTATTCTTTCCCCGAACCCCCTCTCCCCCCCCAGCCTGTTCTCCGCCATTATTCACTACATATTCAGGTAGCCAGACTCCTTTGCAGAAGACCACAGATGTCTCAATTTACTGATTCCCTGTCTGAAGAGCAGAAGTAAGAATACCCCTCCTCTTCTACCCCAAAATGTAGGGCTGTACAGTAGGATTGTGCAGTAGACACAATAATGTGTCTGACCATCTGAATGGCTGCACTAGCTATGTTTGAAAGACCAGCAGTAAAAAGCACATGTGTAGCCTGCAAATAGACAGACAGCCTTACCCTGTCTGACATCAAGCAAAGACGTGTGGGCTGCAGCACACACACCAGGTAGGCAGGGTTTCTCCATGACATAGGGCTTTATCTAGACCCATGTCTTATTAATAATCACAAATATTGATTCTTCACTTGCACTGCTGTGACTTGAAAATCCCATCCATAAAATTATTTTTTTTTTTTGAAATAAATTCAGAACCCACTTTTGAGCTTGAAGCCATACATTAGTCAGACTTATTTGCCTAGGAACATGAAAGTCCCTTCCTATTTATTTCCTCATTTGAACTACATAAATAGCTCACAGCAAAAACTCCTCATCTTTCCACTATTCCAACAAATAGCAGCCTTTGAAAAAGAAAAATTAGTGGTGAGTAATTATTTTTGAGGCAGATACCAAAATGATAATTTCTTAAACAATTACTTTGAAATATTAACAATTGTTCGCTAAATTCCAATTTAATTCCTGATATGAATTATAGTTTGTCAGATCTGGGCTTCTGAAATATTTGTTCCTTGAAAAGATCATTAAAAATGCCAGTGTAACCTTTTGTCTCTTCACCCGTCAAGCAGTGTAAAAATGCCTTCACTCTTGCTTTATCAACACAAATAATTAAAACACAAGAGAATGTTTGGGATTTATACAGTTGGTTTTGGCATCTTATTCATATTTATTTGATCTGTAAGACATCATTTTAATTAAAAACTTGCTCTCTTCCTCATCATCCTGCCAGAGAATAAATTATTTATAATAGCCTCACCACCTCATTCTAGTAGATAGACACTATGATTCTGGATGCTGGCAAGGAACTACTCACCAGAAGAGGACCTGCAATGCTAGGCACTGCCGTGGGCAGAAGTCTGCCTGCCTCAGCTGCTCTCTACCCCTGGGAAGGGCAAAACCTCCAGGGTGATAGCTGGGTCCACCTTTTACAGAGGAACCTTTTTAGCAGGGCTTTCGACCTGAAATAAAAAGATATTTTATTTTGTGTGAGGTTTATATTTGTTTAAAAACATCTCTCTGTTGTTGCAGTTGGGGTCAGGAGTTGAGATTTTTCACACACTGCCATAAGCATGAGGCAGCCCTGGGGGATTCAGCTTTGCCCCCATGTGCTGTTCCACACAATGCATGTGGGACCCAGCCAGCACCTGGGAAGCCTCTCATGGAAACACAGTTACTACAAAGACATTTTCATTTAATTTTTCTCTTCCATCCCTTTGCTCCCAATCATACAACCTTTAATCACTCCTCTTCAGTGGCCTTTAGATGCAGAGGGTTTAAAAAAATAAAATAAAAAATTGAATTTTCTTTATTGCCTTTTAAGCCCAAGGCTAAGTCTAGAGAAGGAGCCTTCCCACTGGACTCATTGCTCATCAGAGACAGACTGAAACCCCTTAGTTTGTCTGGAGTTTCCCCATGCATGGCTCTCTTGCATTTTGCACTGCATAAATGCTAATACTCTTCTTGCAATCACATTATTTAGAGGTAAGTGGTCGTCCAGTTTGCAGAGCAATCTTTAGCACATACCTAGTGCCACATACATTGACATTACTGGAAAATACTGTCCTACTCCTAATTGGGCTTCTCTGGTTCTCCCGAGGGTTAAAATGCAGCTCCTGTTAGTAGGCATAAAAGTTCTATTAAAAAGTTAAAATATCCTTGATTAGCGATTAGCATTGGTATTGATAAGAAGCTGAAAATAAGCTGCACTCTATTCAGAAGGACTCTAAAGTCCATAAATTAGATAAAAAGTCCTCCACAATATAGGTCACATAATTAAATACTAGTACCTAGAATTATTTATGAGAATCTATAGCTATGCAAAGTGAGCACTTGAATCATTTCTTAAGTATTTATGACTAACCACAGGAAGATCAACCCAAGCCAACAGTTCAAAGCAAAGGTTGGGTTTTATCAAAAATTAGGCACCCCTCCTATTAGTAAGAAAACTTTTTTCTGGGTTAACATCTGTAGTTGCACCTTTGGAAGACCTGCTTTTGGGTTTTACTTTTTAACTAAGGAGTTAGAGGTTAAATGCCACCAATTTAATGCAAAGGAACAGGCTATTAATGTAGCTACAGGGATGATGTGGAAGAATGTGCCATTGTGTCTTTGCAATTCAAGGGCAAAGCCCAGATACAGATCTGATGGCAAAGTGGCCATGGACTCATGCACCTTCCTGCCCAGGGAGCAATAGAGGTTATGGAAGAGGGTGGGACAGAGTTGGCCACTGGGTTTTGGTTACTCACAGGATCTATTAGTGGACCCTTGCACCACACCTTGAAGCTCCAGTATGGTTACCTCCATGATGCAGCTACCTTTTTTATTGTCCACATGCTCCCATTACAGAGGCTAACTGCAGAACAGAGTCTTTTAAGAAACCAAATTAAAAAAAAAAAAAATAAACACACCAGAGTTGAATTAATTGTTTGCTGCAAGGGAAACTTCAAACACTGAGCAACATAAATCTCCACTGGCAACCTTCCCCATCAAGCTACCCATGTAGGCTAAGAAGGACCTATGTCAGTGAGCTTTCTTTGCTTTCCAGTCCTGATCAAAGCCCACTGAACAGGGGTGGGAGTCAGGGGAAAACTAATAAAATCCCTCTTGTAATGGCTCTGAAGCAGTTACTTTAGGAGAGGAACAGGTACAATTGGGGTGAGGACCACAGGAGTCACACAGAAGATGCCTCTGTTCTCCTCATGGTCTAGTTTTACATACAATAAATACATCCAGGCTGAGAAACACTCTGAAGGCACCATGAGCATCCACTCCTCTATGCAGCAGCTTGTTCATGGGCAGCAACTGCCACCTACATCCTGGGCCAGGATCAGCAACACCCACTAACACACATGGATGTATGTGCACAGTCCTCAGCTCTCAATGAGGCAGCACGCTTCCCCTTCATCTCCAGAGCAGTCATCCGTCCCATGGGCATCAGCCCATCTCCTCCAGCTTTGGTACTTCATCACAGTGCCATGACCAGGCAGATATTTCTCCTTGGATAAACATCAGCAAGCAGAAGGAGATTTTTTTTCCAACTCAATTTACATTTATTCTGTCTATTTTCCATATTTCTTCTCTTCACTAAGCTCCTTTCCTGCCCTCACCCCCCCTTTTTTTTTCCTTTCTCATTGTCCCCAGTCTCCAGATATTTCCAAACTTTCACAAGGAAAGAAAATTGCTTTCAAGTAGGAATAAAACAAACAAGGTCATTGGAAAAGATAAAAAATAATGGGTTCCTTTCTGTACAACTCCTTGCTCATCTCTCCCTCCCCCCCTTTCATCACTTTCCAGAAAAAGAAAAATAAATCTTTGATAATCCCCTTGGAGCCCTGCCTCCAGATCCGCCTGTGATGCATGTTGTAGTCACACTGAAAATGGAAGTGTGGTCTCAGACTCAATGAAAATAAATTTATTGCCCATTCCCCAAATCCTCCTCCCTCTTCCTCCTGTCCCAGACCCACCTCCCTGTGTGGGAGCATCACAGCCCACCTGTCTGGGTCAGGCTCAGATCAGTCAGCAACCACTGATATGGTATCTTCTGCTTTATTTATCTTCTTTTTAAATTCCTAGAGATTTGGAAAGTGATGAAAGTCTCCAAGTTGTTTTTTAAATAGTTGATTAAAAGGCAGTCAGCAGAGATGCAGGAGGAAGCTCTTGGGGAATGAAGATTATTTTGGCCAACTTGTGCTGCACAGCTCCAGCAAGGTCAGCCCCTCTCAGAGCTCAGGCAGATTGCCTTCTCTGGAGGCTTACACTGCCATGGGGCACTCACCAGAAAGGTTCACAAAAAATCGTGGTTTTTTCACCAGAAAACAAACTTGTTCCTACAAACATGAGGGAGAAAAAAAACAGTTTTAAGAATTGAACTTCTTTGCTCTGCCACTTTTTAAAAAGGAATGTTATTCTAGTTAATGTTCTGAAATGACATTTCAGTCTGTAATTGAATAAAACATTTCATTTCATCTAAAATTAAACGGGGTGGGAAGAAGAAAGGTTTTATTTGATAGGGGGAAAAAATAAATCAAAAGGTCTGTACTTTGCATTGATACAAATCATTTTTTATTTGAATATTTTGTGGAGGATTGGGCAGTGAGCTGAGAAGTTTTTAATTTGTCCAGCTTTAATTGGAAGCCCTGAACTGGTGAGTACTTCACATTTGCAAAATGCAAAGCATGAACAGTCCCAGTGGGAAGAGTTTGGCCCCATTTTTCCATTCACTGTATTGGCTTGCCTGCTGATTTTAAGCCTGGCATGCTGGACATGCAGCCTGGGGAGGAGGTGATCAGATCAGAGGCCATGGCATCATCTAACCCTCTTCAAGGTGCTGTAGGGACTCCTCCTCCTCACTGGATTTCCTAAGAAAATCAGTATGTCCACTTTAATCACTAGTGCCACATCATGTTTTACCTCAAATGGTTTGTTAGTGTGAAGCTGGGAAACACCTTTGTCTGAAATATCTGGCCCAACCTATCTCAGGGGTCCAAGTGTTATCTTCAGATGTGCTGATCCCCTGGAAAGACAAGACAGTAGAACATCCCCAGCTCTGGACTGATGCTGTAATAGTTTCATGAAATATATATTTTAAGCAAAATAGGATAAAAAAAAAAAACACTCACTGCAGATCTCAGCCTTCCACAGATCAGATTTGCTAGAGTAGTCATGACGGCACCTGTGCCAGGGCATTGCATTTCTGTACCGAGGGAGGCAGATCTGTGACTGCCTCTGTGGCTCAGTTCCTGTATTGTCAATGTTACCAGATGAGTGGACTGACAGGTCACAGAGCTGTTCAGCTAACAGTAACCTAGCCTTAGATACATCAGGTATCACCGGGTTGGATGAACCAGCAAATCTTGAGTTCCATTTTGATAGTTGGTCATCTCCAAAAGAGACCGCCTGCCCAGCTGCATGTCACATCTCTCATCTGAGCCAATCTAGATAGCAAAGGACCTTCAGATGCTCTTTTTCCTCCCTGATTCCCCCATTTCCAACTTCAATATACACTCTGCAGCATCAGCCTGCTCAGGGGCTGTGGGGGCAAGTGCATCCAGCCTCTGGCAGCTCTGACCATACTCCTGCCTGAAGCCCTGCCCAGATGAGATATTGCTCAGCCCCAGGGGCCGCCTGTTCCCCTGAGATGCCAGGCTGCATGGAGGGCCGTTTGCTGCTGTGAGCTGAACAGTGTCCCCACCAGGCTGCTGACATGGCCTGTGCTAAAAACCAGTGACAGAGTCCAGAGCTGATGAAATCAAAAAACTTCAAATGAAAATTGCTCTGAAGAGCACTACAGAGAGGGGGCAGAGAGAGGAGCTACACATCTGTTTTCATTCATGTCCTTTAAAGCTCCCATTATGTCAGTTTTTTAATTAAAACTTTTTTTTAGGAAGCTTCAGGGATTTACTGCTCCTTGTCCTTGACGAAAGTGAGGCGTGCACAGTGTCTGAAGGCTGGTGGAGGGACACGGGAAGCAGTGCCATGGTGCCAAGCACCCCCAGGAAGATCCAACCTGCCCCAGCCTTACGTGCAGAAAGAAAGCATCAGCCCAACATAGATCCTGACTGAGACCCTTAGATAGGGCAGAAATAGCTCTCAACCCCCGTGCTTGTGCCCCATGGCTTAAGGCTGTGACTGGTGGGTGAGCAGCCTGACTGCATCTGCTTGTGGAAACATAGTTCTGCATAAATCTAATTCTTTCTCATTACAAAACGTGCCTTGAAACCCTTGTCTACAAAGAAATGCTGTACTTTAATCCCGGGCGGCACAAATTTCCTGTGTATTTGTAAAATAAATGATGTCTCTGTGCTTAGCCAAAGCAGTTATTAATGTTTTCACACCAGAAGAGACACGTATTGCAATTTCAGTACCTGCTAGTGATGAATAATGAACATATTTTTAAAAAATAATAAAAACAGCATTTGTTTATAGAACATCAGTAATGAAATGTAGGGTTATGATCAACAGTTTGACTCATGCTTGGATTCAAACCCCAAAAAGAGCTTCTTGGTGAGATGGATGCCTTATGACAGTCCCCCACCATTCCTCCAGATATGGTGCCTGATAAAGGCAAGGGGATCTGATCATAAGTGAGTAATTGATAGCAATGAGAAAAGCAGCGCTCTGCTCCACTCTGGGGCTTAGCACAATATCATGGTTCATTATAAAGGAACGCAAATACCCTGGCAGAATCCTAACCTAATGAAAGTCTTATTTTCCAGAATAACAGTTCATTACTGGACTTGCTGTGCAGTCTAAACCCCTAAGGTGGAAAAAAAAAACCCCAACAAAACAAACCTATGCAGGGCTGCTGAATGCGCAGCAAAATCCTGGTAGGCTTGGACATTTGTAATTCTGCTACGTCTCTTTGTAGTAGGGAAGATGCTGCTCACTCTGAATCAAAGGGTAGTTTTAGGACTCTGGGGTTTTTTTTTTAGGACTGTATGAGTGTTTTATGATACAGATGCTGTCCCTGCATAGGGGAAAGTGAAATGCAAGCATCTCTGCACAGCCTGGTACTTACCCAGGGACAGGTGACCCTGGTGCACAGGGATGTTTACATGCAGATAGATATCTGGCACAGGAGATCTGACCAGCATCTTGTGCTGAACTAAAACATATTTATAAACGTGGAGGGATGAGCTGTGAGAGCTGTGGAACCCTAAGCACCTGAGCTCACTAAACCTTTCAGTCCTTGTAGTTATCTCAGCTTTGTAGGCTGCCCTCAAGGTAATGCCTGGGAGCAGGATGGAGGCTGTGATTACAAGGGAGATTTTCCAAAGCCACATAGGAAATAAAAGGGGAGTGTAAGCCTTCCCTCCCAGCATATAGAATCATGGACCTCCCACTTCACAGTACAGCCATAACAGACTGTGAGTCATGGATGACCAGACAGGAACCTGCAGACATTTCTGGTAAATGCTTCTCATCACAAAGCTTCTCATCCTTGCTTCCAGAAGATAGGAAAATATTGTAATCTATGCCCCTATCTCTCCTCTTCTGTTCACAAATAAAGGCAAAAAATAGCAATAAAGCTGAGACCTTCTCCTCTGCAAGGTCATTCTGGGATCCCCAGTTTGGAAGATTCACCTCCCATTGAGTGATGTTTTCATCCTGGCCTGGCCAAGGACAAGCAATGTGGTAGGAGCAGAGCATGAGTTCAGCCCAAAACAATGGTTGCTTCCACATCCATCCCACTTCTAGGCTCTTCAAAATCCATGTTAACCCAGGTGACTCAAGAGCAGATGTAAAATACCTTCACACTCTCCTCAAAAAAAAAAAAAAAAAAGAAAAAAAAAAGAAAACTCCAAAACAGGCAATGGTGAAAATAAACAGTACTGATCAGGCAAATGATCAGAAAAAAATAGTTTCCTGTTTTCTACTCTAGCCTTATGTAGGGGAATTGGCCCTCCACTTTGGTGGTGCAATAGTTAAGTTTTTTTAGCCCACTACATCTCTTATGAATCCATATGCCTACATTATTTGGGGACATAGGAGACAAAGTCTTGGTGACTTCTGTTAAGGCTCTTCCACCAAAAACATAAGGAAGGTTCCTTACATACCCAGGTCTGCAATGCCAGACAGGGCAACTCCTGGCAAACACCAAAGGTCTGGACATCGACTCTGAAGCCAAGGAGGGATATTAGAAAATACAGTCACGCAGTCAGCTGGAAAGCAGAAGTTACACACTGTTTCTTCACTCCACTTTACAACCACCTTCTTGAACTGCATCTTCTTCTTCACCACCCATCTTCTTCAAATATATCAGCTATTTCTGACACCTAGAGTTGTTTAAAAAATGAAGAACCACTTTCAGAAATATTGTGAAATTACAGTTATTTGTGTTTTTTCTAGGAGGGAAGAGGGCTTGAATCTCCTAAAGGCACCAACTAGAAGTCACATATTAAGGCTAAAAGTTGTCCATGCTTGTCCTGGTTTGGACAGCTATTATCTTAAATTTAGTAATGTGAGACCAGAAGGCATATAAGGAGACAAGAATTTTATTAAAGAATAATATATATATATATATTTGTATAGAACATAAACAGCAATGTGAAACAGTAAATGTTGAACAGCAGAACAGAACACAAAAATCCAAATTGTTGGTCACTTTTCCCTTTCAATAACCAACAGGGCGGCGCCAGGAAGCCATTGGGTGAAAGAAGATGGCGGCAGGCAAACTCAAAATGGCAGCCCAGCAGGTCAGAAGGGGAAAGAGGCGGTGGCCGCTGGCCCCCCCAGCCCCTTCCACAGGGTGCAAGGAAACGAGGTTTAGGGAAAAAATGTCAGACGAATCCAACACAGCTGGCAGGAGGTGCTCCAAAAATTGCAGCGGTGAGCTGATCAGAGAATTCTCACTGAGGAGAAGGGGAACAGGTTGGGACCCTGTGCGAATTTTCCACTGGAGGTCTCATCTCCTTCCTGTCTGCCCACAAGAGTGTGGTGTCCCTTCCCACCTTAACACTGCAAGCTCCGGTGCATGTACAGGACTGCACCAGGGACATCCAGGTTCCGTTGCACTCCGCAGACATCGGCAGCAGTGGCAGGAAGCAGCCTGCCCGGACCAGCCTGCTCTGTGTGCCGCCTGGGAAAAAAACCGTTGCAACCCCCCCACAACTCCCCTCCCCCCACCACTTTGCTGCAGGCAGGGAAAGGGAAAAAAAAAAGTTTTAAAAAACTTACTATCCCCTGACAATGCTCTAATGTCAAAAGGATGAAAAAAAACCCAACCCAGACGGCTCCTGAACATTATGGACAGCCCTTTGGGAAAGGACAAATCACCTGCTGGAAGAAGCTTGCTTTGGCATGCAATTTTTACAACATTGGTAAAGTGAGAGGAAGCCCAGCCTATGTGTTTAAACATATTTGTTCTTTCTTCTTGACTTCCCTTGCCGTTACTAGCAGCACCTCCTCTCAGATTCTTAGTCTAGAGTATTTTTTAACATGTCCATCACTTCAATGGGGAGTTTTGCTGTAAATTATAACAAGAAAGGAATGCTCCTGTGTGAACTAGCATAGCCTCTGAGTCCTGCTCACCCTTCCCCAGCTCATTGGAATTTTGTCTTTTTACACCTTCTACCCCAAAGTCAGTCTCTGTTGGCTAAGCCTAAATGAAATGCAGTAATCCCCTTCTCCACAGCAGCAGTATGAGATGACAAAGACATCCATGAAAACATATTTACTGATATTACTATTAAACCAGCCCAAGTTTTCTAGTACTATCTGACCATAACTGGGATCATTCTCAATCACATTTGTCAATGCCAGCTCCCAACAGAGCTCAAGAGAGCAGGGAAACAAAAATTAAATCACTTCTGGCTTTCACTGAACAAGCTGAGGATGACAAGGTGATGGAGGAGAAACAACACAGAATTGTTCTGCCAAGTCCACCACTAAACCATGTCCCTCAGCACCACATCTGCACATCTTTTAAATATCTCCAGGGATGGGGACTCCATCAGTTCCTTGGGTGCCAATGACCACACAGGTCCAGAGAGGAACAAAACACTTAGGATCTAGGTAGGGAAGTACTTGCTGGAGCTCTGAGATTCTTGATGCTTTTGCTATACAGTTGGGAAAAGCAGCTCAACAAAGAGGTCAAGATTTGTCTGGCAGTTTTTGAATCCTCAAAGGTCAAGGCATACCATATAAAAATAAAAAGCCAATGTTTTCATCTCCACCTTCACCACCGGCTTTGGGGGTGAATGCAAGTGATGTTTCTGCTTCAGTTTCCCCTGGTACAAAATAAGTGTAACAGCATCAAGCCAGGAATCACATAGTGTTCTTTGAAGAAAAGGGAACCTAATACTGATTGGTCTATTTATGATAGTTGCAGGTAATAGCATGCTAATATGATTCATTAACACTCAGACATTGCTCATTAGTGTCTTTTCACTCTTCCATCACAAGGCCCCTTTCTCCATTTTACACATAATCTGTTTTATTAAGCAGTTTCTTAATAGAAAAGAGTATTCCATGCAGGTTTTTTTATAAAGCCTCTTGAATTTAATTAGGCCATAAAGGGTTCAAGGAATGTTGGGTACATATCCAAACTTCAGAAAACTGACTTGTAACTCCACCTCCAAAGTGGACTTCTTCCATGTGACATCAGAAAATATTATTGTTTTGGTTTTCAACACTGCAGATATCCTGGAAAATTAAATGGCTTTTGTAACACCTCCCAATGGGTAAAACTCCAGAATCAACCATTTCAAGGGGCACTGCCCACTCTTGGAAAATAACATCAATTCTCCATCCCTGGAAAATAAGAACAACTGAGCAGGAATTTTAAAATCCTTCCTAACTGATTTTCCATGCTGAAATGTGAAAGCTCCCTGGCTATGGATTCTCCCCTTGAAACCAGTTCTCCTTGCTATTGGGATGCTGAGGCTGAACATCAATTGATCTCAACTTCATCCATGTTTGACTCAGCACTGGAAAAGGGGATGAACCAGAACTCATCATTCAGCAGATCTTGCCTGGCACTCCCAGTGTGAGCCAGGGCGTTTCAAAACTTTGTGTGGCAGTACCACCCAGACATAAGCAGTGGTGAACCTGAAAGGCTTCCTCCCTGCCAGCTGGGATGCACTTCCAGTCCAGGACCTGGTTCTTCAACAGTGGTCCCAGTGGTTATCCTTCCCAGAGGCAAACATCCTCAAGCTCTCCAATGCTATAGAGATGTAACACAATACAACAGGGCAACACACATTTCAAACCCAAGCAGCTGCCACACATAGAGCACTTGTCTTGCAACCCACAGTCTGTTTTCTAGCTGTCAAGCTTTCTTCCAGTGAGCTGGATTTTCATTCCTCTGCAGCTTTGCCATCCCTTTCCTGCTGCTAAAACCTCCCTTCCTGCCAAATAGAGGATTTTTGAGCTGCCATTCTTCCTCATTACCATAATACAGTTAGCTATGTATTGTTCCAATTTATACAGAAATTGCAATTTCATCTGTAGCTTTAAACAAATGGGAAAATGTTCTAAATCTTGGTCTTTTATTGAATTAAATATTAACATAAATACAGAGCCAAATGCAGCACTGGATTATTAATTTTAATATTTAATCCAACAAGTAACCTTATGGTTGTTTTAAGGTGGTTTATTTTGTTTAATCCATTTCCTGTCAGCAATAAAATTAAGTTTTCTCAATGAAGGAATGTGATCAGGAAAATGTACTCTTGTGGTACAGAATATTAGGTGAGTGAGAGTATACAAATAATAAAAAGAGAAAGCAACTGTAATAGTGATACCCCCGTGTGGGCATGGACAAGAACAAAAGGAATGTAATTAATACGATGCACAGCTCAGATGAATACAAGCTGGAGTAGATTAAAGAAAGCAGGTGACCCATAATGGTTTATCATTCCAAGTGAAAACAGCACAGACGGCTAACTCTGAGGAAGAAGTTTTTAAGCACAAGCTCACCTACCAGGAAGCAACAGAACCTTTTAAGGAGACCCACCCAGGTCCATGTCCTCCAGCTGGTGTGGTTGTCCTCACCTCACCACGAGCCGGAAGGCATTGGGCTTAGCAGGGATGTCAGCAGAGGTGAGTGCACCAGCTGCAAAGCTGTCATTTCAGACAATGCTCCTCCTTCTAGATAGGTCTGGCACAGCCATGAGCTCTGTGTCCAACATGCCTTTGAGGGATGCCTGCTGCCTGCACTGGAGGAGGGATACTGGGACTGCTGGCAAAGGCAACTGGTTTGCCTTATTCATGGGAAGGGTAGCACAGCATTTCTGTCTCTGAATTTGTCCTGGGTCTGGTGTTTTTCTTCCACCCCGATGGCTGCTTCTTCCCAGTAGAGCTGAAAAGGACAAGGTGGGACAAGCTACATGTCTAGATTTTAGCAATGACATTTTAAGTTGGAGGAAGGTAGAAAAGCAACCCAGAAAGTAAAATGATTTGAAAAAATTATTTTACAGCAACTGCAGCTAGAATAAACCAGTCTGGTACTTTTTTATTTACATCAGTCTTCTGTTCCAGAAGTCTGAGAGGAATCCCCATTCCCCAAATGGAGCAGCATCCTTTTTTTTTGCCTTTTTTTTTTTTTTTTTTCCCATCCAGGCTTTAAACACACTCTATTCTCTGCTCTAATAACACAATAGCCTGTGGTGGTTGCATTTCTATAGGACACATTATACTGGACAGTAAAAGCCACCATACGTAATCTCTCTTGGACTTTCTTAGGCTTCTTGGACAATTACTGCTTCTCACAGTAACTGTGTGGTGGAAGTTGAAGTTATTTTGGAACATTGCTGTGTGATAACAAGCTGGGCATGCAGAGAGAGAAGAAGATGGGGAGATGCTAAGGCTGACAGAGGAGGACAAAAGGAAGTCAAGAGTGGAGGAAACCAAAAAAAAGACACCAGTCTGGAGGCAGGGGACAGCAAAGCTTCATTGGGATTCAGAGGCATCCAAGTGAAGGAGCAGACAGCATGGATGCTGAATAGCAACAAGTTTCTCTGAGTGCTGGGCAGCTACCTCCAATTATTGTCATGCAGCACTATCCAGCTGGAACCAGGTTGGGAAAAGCACTACCTGGAGTGGCTCTTTGGAGACCCATTGCTGCCTTTCCCCTGACGCAAGCTTCTCCAGGAGAGCCCAAATCATGCTTGCAGATAGCAATTAAATATCATAAATAGCCCCCATCACTGCATGCACTCTACAATAGCACCCCCCCCTAAAACTCTCAGGAACCTCAAGCATCCAGCACAGACGAAGTCATAGATGTTGGCACTGAGAAAGAAGGAGAAATAATGCAAAAGACTTCCAGGGAGGTAAGCAAGTTTAAGGTGGCACAACCCCGTTAGGATTAACTCTGATTAGCTGAAGGTCTGCCCAAATGTCTCACCTTCCCAGCAAGCAAGGGAAGAGTCTGGAAAGGCTGATCAGCTTGAGATAGCAAGGCACAGGTATTTTTCTCCCTAGACTGATGCCAAGAAGAGCTACTCATTGGCTCAGCAGGCAGGGAGAGGAAAACTAGTGCAATCCATGCCAACACATCCTTATGTTTCATTGTTTAAGCTCTTAAGCTCCTATTTGAGTTTGAGCTGTAAAACATTGAACTGATTAGGAAAAAAAAAAGGTCTCCTTAATCCAGAGAGGAGGGCTGGATGAATGTTTCAACCAATCCTGTCTTTCCTACATGGAGGCAGCTTTTTCTATTAACTCTGCCATTTCCCGGGGCAATTGGAAGGGGACCTGCCCTTTCCCACATCAGGAAAGCCAAAGCTGGGTTTTGCCAGGTGCCACAAGTCTCCTGACATGTGCTAGTGGCTAAAAGGGCAGAAAAGGCAAGAAGAAATGTGTCTACCTGCTTCTTGCTAGAGAGAGGTCTGCAGTTCAGTCCTTCAACAATATTGTGGCCTTCATAATCTGTCTAAAAAGCCAGAAAAACATACTGGCCTTCAACATCTGCCTGTTGTGGGGCTGAAGATAAAAGGGTGACAATATAAAGCCTGCCTTGGAAAGAGTGACATGATGATTATTACTACATAATCACACATAATGATGGCACAGGAGAGTGCCAGGGCGATAGTGAATCCATTTATCGCCAGCCCCTCCTGTTTTGACAGAAAAGAATGAAGGCAAATGGCCCTACACGCCAAGGCAAGTCAACAATGAGCGTGTTCACATCTTGGTCACAAACTGGATACCTGTATTAATGATAGTGTCTCTTGGACCACTCTTGGATCTCACAATGTGGAGGAAAAGAACAGTTAAGGGCTGCTAAGTTAAGGGCTTGTCCTTATTTATAAGGTTTCATTTTTGCCTTTTCATGCATATGCTGTTGCATATCATGGTGTCCAACCAATCCCTGGGGTGAAGAGCATGTGAGCAGCTCATGCCCACACTCATCAGCCTGGCCGGAACCAGCCATGGGTTTCTGTGCTCTCCTGGCATAGAAAAGTGTGAAAAATATGGCAGTCATAGGTAGAAAACCAATGAAAGGGTGTAACTGCTCAGAGGACAGCTGGAGGGATGATGACTGGCACTGTATCTGCTTACAGCTGGAGAAAGCTTGGGAAGAAAAAGGGATTAAATTTTGCTGGCCAGAATGGATTGGCCCTGGAATGAGCATCATTAGATGCTTAGCATTATGGAAAGAGCTGACAAAGAAAGGTGGGAACATCTTCCCCATAAATCCAAGAAGAGCCTGGGCACCTAAGCTACTGGTGCACAGGGCAGCTAGGATATGGTACAAGAATAGGATCTGTGCCTGGGAGTAATAGTGTTGGGACAGTGTCCTGGTTTGAGTGAAAAAGCAGGCAAATTCTGTTCAGTGAATTTGCTTTTCAGCTTAAGTCTCTAACTAACTGCACTTTTCTAAAGTTAGA
>JAOEGS010010157.1:0-20668 GCA_025447755.1 Corythornis vintsioides
ATACTGGACCCAGCACTGACCCTTGGGGGACTCCACTAGTCACAGGCCTCCAGCCAGACTCTGCTCCACTGACCACATAATGCCATTGAAGTGTCACTCAGAAATCATCCCGGAGCAGAGTGGGCCTGTGGATGTGACTCTTGTGCATCAAGAGACTGGCACAGAGGGTTTCAGTTGCAATGAACATGGTCTGTATGTAGGTACAACTTCATGGACTTCCTAACTAATTTTTTAGATTTAACGAGAAAGTAATTACTTCTGCTGCAGAAGCAACACTTGAGTGTACTGCAGGAACCTAGATTACAAGAAACTAATTGTACTGTAGCACTGAAAGAAATAACAGAATGTGCGGTTACCAGAGAAATCTGCATTTGCGATATATTGGCTACTATGTAGGAAAGGCTTGGCTCTAAATAAATGCATTGGACACACATTTCCGTTCTAAATGGTTCTTGCCCTGCACCTTACACCAGAATTCTTGCTTCTACCCACCCATAATTTCAACATTACTGATCCAAACCACAGCAGAAAATATGACTGTCGGATTTTTGGACAGTGGCTTTCCCAGACTCCCGTTTCTGGATCACGCTGATCCCAGGCTAAACCCCAATTAAAAGTACCAAAAGGATAAAAATAGTTTGCATTTACTGTGCTTCCTTTGGGGACTTATTTTAAGCAATATTAATTAGTAAATACACTTTTCCTCTGTTACTTTTAGGGCATTATTCCTTCCGAGGTAAATCATTACTGTATTCCCCTCCGTGAACTATGATCCTACTCTGCACATGATTTATGAAATAGAACTCTATGACCTTGCAAGGTCTATTCTAGATTTTTCCGGAACCTTTCAATGAAAAGGACCTCAAAACGGAGCTAACTACTAAGAGACACTTCAGGCCTGTGTTCAGCTGTGGAAGGAAAAACCAATCACCACCACCACCAAAAACAACAAAAAGGCTTGAAAACTATACATCTTGCAAAGTAACAAAAGAGAAAAGAGTTTACAATTGAAGTCAAAGGCAGTGAGTACTAATGGGAAAAAACATACACGACCCTGGTTTAAGGTCTTCTCATGAATACCATCATTAAATCTCTACTTAAAATTTTAAATAGCTCCTTCAAATCTCCCTTTGTTAACTTCCCTCATAGCTCTCCTTAAGATCATCACGAGAGCTCACATTAAGTCATTCTGCAACACACTTTTCCTAAATTCCTCCCTGAAGCCACCTATAAAGCAGGTAGTGGAAAAAGAATTTACTTGTGATTACTGACCCCCTTCTGGATGAAGGATCTTCTGAATTCCCGGTCATTAGAAATCATCAGCCCTGTTGTTTCTCCAAGCACTCACTCTGCCAGAAAGTCCTGTTTCTGCATCTTGTCATGCAAAGTCTGACTGGATATTACTTTGACCTGAAAAACAAGAAACAAAGTAGGTTTGCATCCAAACCTTGAGCTGTCGACTACACCTGTGGCAGGAAAAGATGCATCCCTAGTGATCAGAAATTATATTTAAAATACTTGTTTTCTTGGTCTGATCCTATAAATCAGGACAGTTCAAAAGGGATGAAGTTAATTAGAAAACATTTGTCCAAAATGTGGCAGGTACTGGAAATTTCAAATGAATGGAAGCCAAAAGGGAGCTAAAAGAGCATGAAAAGAGCAGCAACTACCCAAAACCACCTTAGGAAACAGTAACAGAAGAGGCAGTGAGGACAGTGGGAGGGGAGGGAAAAGAAACAAACCAAAACCGAAAAAACAACACAACACTCACCACCAACACAAAAAAACCCAAAACAAACCACCTTCCAGCAGACAATCAGACAGGTATTTAAATGGTACCAAAGGCGAGATACTAGTGAATCGGCACTACAGAGCCTTATGTGATGTCTGAAGATCTGATCGCTGACGGTTTCTGCAAGTCACTGGAAAACCAGTACACTTCATAGGTCGGACAGAAAGCTGATCTCCAGAAGCATAAATGGGACGACCGAGGGCCGAGAGTTCAACTCTGAGCGTGGGGGGAACTCTCTGTGCAGGAGGAGGAAGGGCGTTCCAAAAGCAAGCAGTTGCCACCCAGGCGCTACCTGGGAGACCACCCATCCCACCTTTGCCCAACTGCTCGGCTTCCCAGGAAGCCGCGGGCAACAGCATTTTCATCCAGGTCTTTAACGAGCAATGCTCAGAGCTCTGCATTTGGTCAAAGATGCTCCACAGCCATTGACTGATCAGAGCACCTTCGTCAAAGGTGGCAGAGGTTTGTTCGCGGATGAACGCTGAGCCGGGAGGCTTCGTACCAAGGCAGCAGGGTATTGGGGCAAAATAACCTCTCAAGTATTTGGAGAAAACAGCCAGAAAATAGATAAAATATGTCTAAAATATTCTAAATATTCTAAATAAAATATTCTAAACGTTCAGATTAAGAAAACATGACTGCAGCTTAATGCATTTGGGACATAATCAGAAAGATTTACATTTAAGATGGTAAAGTTGCCTGTTTATTCCACCTAACTTACAGACAAAAAAAAATAAATTTGCACAGCATTTCAGTATAAAGATAGAACATTCTGGAAGTACTTCATTCTTGTTACTTTACATATGAAGAGTGTTTCTATTCCACTCTTTGAGATTTTTATCATGCAAATCGTGCGTAAGTAGGTGACTGAACATTCCAAAAGGCTTAACAAAACTTTTACCGTGCTTGCTCGGGCAAATATTCTGATACCTGTCACCAGCTCAAATTACATCTTGTCCCAGGGTTAGAAAACAGGTCACAATAGGTTATGTTTGCCATTTTGTTGTGAAATTTCAGTGCATTTTCGTACTAAGGACACATGAAATAATTCTAGGCCAGTTGCCATCACCAGTACCACAGTTTCCTCTCGACAGCTACAACATTCCCACATACAGTGGGTTTTTTTGGAAGAACACAAGCAGTGAAGAATAATTCGGTGCCTTAATTGCTTACAGCATCTAGGAACAATTTCTGTGACGAGCCTCAACTAAGTGCCATTTTAATTTCACCATCAGATGCAAACCTGAACTGGAGGTTGGTAGTAAGCCCCGCAAAGTCTGGGTTTTGAGAGATCTCTTTCATGTTGCAAGCTCATCAGATTCCAAGCACATTTCCATGCTTATAAAGACGTTGAGCTGACCCAACATAAATGAATAGGTGGAAAGCCACAGGAAACCAAAGCACTACCAATTACGTGCAACTGAATATCATTTCTCAAAGAGACAATACAAGACGCTGATGAAATGCAGATATTCACTTTTGGAGCTGGGCGCTGGCTGGCAAGTTGGAAGCTTTCACTTCAGGCTGCAGCCATCCGCCAGCTGACCTGCTGCTGGCTAAGAGTGATTCAAGCACAAACAGCGGTGACGCCCCTGCCCTCCCGGTTCTGCAGCTTGTGACTCACATTCGCACCCCCAGCTCTCAGGCAGGCACTCCAGGGCCTCCCCTTGGAGCTCTGATACGTGCAGCTCCACAGTACCTCTCCTTGCATTCAAAGCTACCCCATGCCCAGAGTGCCTCGGGAAATCGCAGTTTCAGCAATAACAAAGAGGAGTTAGTTACAGAAGAGCGAGGAAGCTTTGGTGAAAGTATCTTCTACTTTGGATCTGGAGGAGTAGAGTGCATCTGCTGACTAAACAGAAGACACTGGGTGGGAAGGCAAGGCTGGTGACATCTCTGTGAAGGAGAAGACACGTTCCTGAGTGATGTTGTGGGCAGTACAGGAAAAGCCATCATCTCCAACAGCAGCACATTACCTGTAAGGGATCCGACACCCACTGATGCCACAGCCACAAATGCTCCTTCCCCTCCTGGCTAAAATGCATGTTAAATAAGACGAGCTTGCAACACTAAAGAGGAGTAACACTACAGCTAGAGGTCTCTGGCTAGAAGTAATAAATACAAATGGAAAAATTGTTAGTATTTTCGAAGCTGTGAAAAGGAAAACCTAAGATAAAGAAACCAATTTGTAATAAAGCCACCTTTGTTGAAAAATAAACACAAATGGCCTTGCCGTGCCCTTTCCTGAGATCCCCACACATTGCTCAGAGTGCAGAAAGCAATTTTTGTAAAACACCACCAGGACTCACATGTGTTCATAGGCTCACTGGCACCTCAGCCCTCTGTTAACAGAGGACATCAGAAGTGCAGCTTCCCTGGAAAAGACATGCACATGTACAGGACACAACACAAAGGGTTTGACTTTTTTTTTTTTTTTTAATTTCCTGAAGAAACTTTTACATGGTCAATATCCATGTGTCTCTTCAAGCTTTCTGGGGTCAAAAAACAAATTTGCAGAAGCAGAATCTTCCAATGCTATCAACTGCAAAAAAAAAGGTTCTGCTTATTTCAGTTATCCTCCTTGCACAGCACCAGCCAAGACTATTCATAGAATCACAGAATGCCTTGGGTTGGAAGGGACCTCTAAAGGTCATCTAATCCAATCCCCTGCAGTAAGCGGGGAAATCCTCAACTAGAACAGGTTGCTCAGAGTCTCATCAAGCCTGACGATGCATGTCTTCAGGGATGGGATCTCAACCACCTCCCTGGGCAACCTGTTCCAGTCTTCCATACCCTCAGAGTAAATAACTTAACTTCCAATTGAAATATACCCTTTTCTAGTTTAAAATCATCGCTCCTCGTCCTATCACTACATGCCCTTGTAAACAGCCCTCTCCAGCTTTCTTGTAGCCAAAATACTCCATCTTATCTACCTGCTTATGACCAAAACTTGTTAGCTGCTCATCAAGTCCTCCAGAAGTCTTCAAATACCACACATCCTTCACCTCATGCCTCTTCTATACGCATCCTCCTCACGAAGCAGAGTGACTAATTGTCTGCCCTAAAGAAGACTGCCATACAGGAAGGAGGCTTCACAGAGTCCTTCATGGTTACTTAGTTATGTTAGAACAGACTGGACCTTTGTTTCTCTGTTAATATTTTGAGTCAACTCCATGGGTCACCAGCCAGAAAACCCAGTGTGAAATGTAGTCTGGTGTTTTGTTAATAATATACTCTCTATTTGCTCATGCTCTTTAATCACACTTTTTTTTTTTTTTTTCTTCTCTGTGGAACATCCTGTCTCTCTGGCCTAAACCAGTTTGGAGGTAAAGGTGTTTTGGACTGAGTCCAGACTACACATATGTATTTTGCTCTGGGTACCCTATGTCAACTTAAACCCAACCAGTAGACTTTGTATTATTGTATTTTCCCGAAGAATAAAAGGAACCTGCTTATAATGCATACAAGCATATCGTTGCGCTCCCCTTCCAAGAGGAAACCCTTTGCCACTCCAAAGACAGGAAAAAAATGAAAAGGAAAGGTGAGCACACCGATTCTTAAGACTAACTGCTCATAAGAAGCTATTCAACTATTGCTGCTACTACAATGTTTCTTACACATCAGCAAATGCGTTACCCGTTTTTCTGTATTTTTATGCTAAGGTCATAGCATTAGGATTTCCTACTAAAGTGCTGGGGTTTTCTGGTTTTGTGTAGAAGGTTTTGGGGTTTCTCAACAAGCTAAACTAATCTAAAAAACTCATATTGTGTTTCTAATTCCAAGTATTAGGAAACCACCAAATACAGCTCCCAATCATTGACAATATTATAATCAAAGCATATTATAAGTAAACTTACCCCTAAACTTCTAACACTATGGATTCATTGGAACTCCCACATATATTCTGGGTTCTAACGCTGCTGCCTACTGAACCGTGCGTAAACACAGAGAGTATGCAAGACGCCCACTGGAGAAAGGCATAATTCAACAGCAGCAAATCCTCTTTCAAGCACCATCTAGCTGGTTCATGCTTTCAGAAGTTGGATGGCAGGTTTTTTCTTCAGTGATTTTTACTTCTACCAAAGTTTACAGAGAACCTCAATGCTTCTCATTCTGCCTCATTTATATAATACCCAACAAATAAATCATTAAAACTGTGTCAGCATACTCGGGCGGGGGGGAAACAACCAACCAACCAGCCACACACATGAAAAAAACTCAAGATGTCAAGATCCCCAGAATAAGAATATAATGCAAAATTCAAAAGCTATGCTAACATGGACAGTAAATGTTTTGGACAAATGCCATTTTAAACCAAATGCACATATTATTTGTAACAAACAGATACTGTAGTGTAAAGGAACCAGGAAAGCCCTGGAAGATACCAATGCAACTACAGTGACAAAATAAAACAGAGGCAGAAACTGAGGCAAATGTGCACAGTTAAACTGGTTACGTGAAAATGCATAAAAGAGCAAGATACTGTTCTGTCTGGTTTCATTGCTTCTGCTAGACAGTTAGCTTCTCCATTATTTCAAGTGTAGTAAAAAGAAAAGGGCACAGCAGCTCATTTGCATAAACTTAAAGGTGTTTTAAGTGACTAGAAAGGAAGCAACATCAGCATCTGGCATTCATTACCAATACAAACTTCTCCCATAATCCTTCATCCACAGAAAGAAAGACAATGGAATTTCCATGCCCAGCCCTGATCAAAATCCTACTTCAGGAATTCACTAGCTTGCTATAAAGAAGGAAAAAACACAGGAGTGACTTTGTCCTGCTTGTGCTTCCAGCAAAGCCAGCCTTAGGCTGTAAAATGGATCTCTCCAATTCCTAGTAGTAAAACAGTTCCACTCTTTGGACACCTTTTCTCTTTAAACAACACAGCGGTCCACTTTAAGACCGAGAGCAAAAGTAATAGGTGTTACGGTTTGTATACACCATCATATTTTTATGTTTTAATATACATATATTAAAAAAAACCCATCGATTTACAATCCAACAAGTCCACGCAAAAGATTCACTAGCAGGCAGTAAAAGTGTATTAAGAGAGCTCAGCGCACAGCAGCAATCGTGGTAGTAAGCGTGAGAAAGCAATGAACCGTGATGAAAATTAATTTCAATGAGAGCTTAATAATTTACTGCTGTCTGAACTACACTTCTTGAAGTTCACCCTTGTTCAAATGGAGCCTCACAAAACAGAAGACAGGAGAACTTTGGCACGTCTAAGTCACAAGAATTTGAAGATCTGTGAGACATCTCCTAGGCAGCTTACAGTTGCCTGTCTGAGAAAGAACTGATGTATAATGATTTTACGCGCACAAGGATACAAGAGTTTAATGAACATTAGACTGTTGCATACTGGTTGTAAAAATATTCTTCTGTGACTAACAGCAACTCCTTTATGTTGGGTGGTGCTGAAGGAATAAACAGAGGAGAAATATATTTGGAAAACTGGGGAACTGACAGTTTTAAAGCCCTCGATTTTTCTCATGAAGGAGCAAGTTAGCCTTGCCAGGCTAGGGACCAGGCAGATCAAAGTACCTGACATTTAAAAGTCCCCCTAGAACACAGTCGGATATTTATGCTTGTGAAAACCATCTAGGACGCAGTCTGAGAGAAAAAGAAAGTGCATCCAGGAAGGGACTCCACAACAGCTAAGACTTTCCCATTCACAAAATGGCAGGTCCATAACTCCCTTAACTTTTTAAGATAAGGATTGTCTGTACAGACCCATTTCACTAAGAAATGTTATAGCAAAAATACATTGACAGTAACATCTACAGAGAGACTACCAGTATGCTAATTAAATATGTGCACCAAATGAAACAAGAACTAAAGCAGAAACCCTGCAGATAATGCTAAAGGGACTCTCATCCACGTGAACGACACTTCGTGTGTATTTTTTCCACTTGATAAGAAAGCAATAATAAAAGCAAAATAAAAATACCACACAGGACACCTCTCAGACAAGTGCTATAGAGAGGAAAAGGCTGTCTGGAGACCAAGGGATAGAGAGAAGGCAGATCTGCATGCAGCTTATACACTAGTTTGGTTTGGGTTTGGTTTTTTTTTCACAAGACCGATGTTATTTGAAAGCAACAGCATCCCAAATGAGAGATTTGATTCAGTCTATCAACTTAAGTACAGGAAGTCAAAAGAGACTGTCATCTGCATTCTTACACAGTTGAAGGAAGAAAGTAAAACTCCTTGTGCATTAAATGTCCATTAAACATGTACCATCTTACTGACGTAAGCTGTTTAAAAGCAATTTACTTATCGATCTGTTCTAAGATAAAAAAACCCTCAGCAAAGTATGGCAGCAGAATTATCAGATGGGACAAACCACCATTAAAATGAATGTATTTTCAGACTTTCTACTTGTAGTGTTTACTCACATGTACAGTAGATGTTATTTTAAAAGCCGGACAAAATGTTCTCATGGACTGCATCTGAAAACACACGGGGTTGGTGGTAGCACATCAGAATTAGGGAGGTCTTCAGCAGGAGATTATGCAGGCTCCAACATTATAACAGGATCATCACAAAGCACAGTTAAAGGCTGGTATGAACTGGTGAGACTGAACAAGGGAATAGACTATTTATACCTCAGATGGATGAACAGTAAGTTCAGGCTAATGTATAGCATTTTACAACTCATGGTTTTTTTCAGGCTGAGAAGCCTACCTCAGCTAGGAATGCAGTATCAGATCAATGCTATGAGATCAAGGAAACAAGCTTGAATAACAATTCCTCTTTGTACAAGGAACTCAGAAATTCCACTCTGGAATGGTTATATCAGTAGAAAAACCCCAAAATTATGACATATCCAACCACTCCCAACAAGGCCCATAGCAAACCTTTGAAAGTTTGCAAATTGATTTCATATGCTACAAACAAAATAACCTTTGAAAGGGCTCTGACCAGGGGCAACCTTCTGCAGCCCTGCTGCATGCATGCAGGACACTTCCAGGGACCAAGCCACACACTACTTGTATTTCTGCTTATACTTGGGTCTTGCCCAATGAAAAGCCTGGCTTTCTTCCACTGAAGCTCTATTAGCATTGCCAGCAAAGAACATTTATGCAGACAGAGAAGGGACTGGCATTCATTCTACAATAAGGCCAATTGTCTCAGCCTGCCACATTCAGTTAAATGTTTACTTTGTCATTTCACAACTCAACAAAAAACGAAAGGTCAGAGGCCCCACTGCAGAAAAGGGATGTTGTCATTCATCTATTCAACTGAAGCCAAGATTCCAGTGGGAGACTACTGCTTTCCAGTTTTTTTCCTCTTCTTCTAGGAGTCAGACACCAGGTAATAAATAAACACTCCAGCAATTCTTGCAGTCTGGCTTCACACCCCAGAATAAATGTTACAAGTCAGAGTATTCTAATGGGATCCTGAAAGAGGAATAGTGCCAGAATTTTTTCATCAAGACTGGTTAATGGAGAAAGATTAATCTCTTGAGACTATCCTAAAGACCAGCACACTTGAAAATGAGAGCTATAGCAAAGACAGAGCCACAAGTGTGCAGAGCTTCTCGTGACACAAAATCTCTGGTTGAAATTGTGAAGACCCTACTTAGTCCTACAAAAGCTGCATTTGCCATCATGAAGATAAAATAAGAACAACTGTTTAATAGGAATCAGATGGCTGTTATTGGCTTGTTATGAATGGACAACCTGCAGTTTTGTTCTTGACCATAGAATCATAGAATGTTTAGGACTGGAAGGGACCTCCAAAGGACATCTAGTGCAGCTCCTCTGCTCTGAGTAGGGGATACCCTCAACTGGACCGGGCTGCTCAAGAGTCTTGTCCAACCTCACCTTGAATATCTCCAGGGATGGAGCCTCAACCACCTCTCTGGGGAGCCTATTCGACTGTTCCACCACCTGAATTGAAGTATGAATTCACTTGCTGAGACACTTAGCCACCTAATCTGTTAAAAATAGCCCAGAACTTTTTCCTCTAATTCAATCAACATAAGAAAAAAAAAAAAAAAACCAACAAAAACAAAACAAAACAAAACAAAAAAACCACCAAGTTTAGCCAATAAAAACCTATCACAATAGTCATCAAGCTATTATCTTCAAGAAGAATATGCATGGGTCAAATAAACATAATGTAATTTTCAGCTAATTGCAAACATGCTCTGAGCTTGCAAAGAAAACATGGAATATTTAGTCCTGGCGTGTATGAGTCTTGCTGTGACTAAACTTTGACCACATTGTTTCTGACGGTCTGAGCAGCCAGACGGTTATGGGGACACATGCTTTGATGGGATGACTCATACCCCAGCAACACCTGTTTCTCTTCACTGACTACTTGCTCCAAAGCAGAAGCCTATATTTGGACAGGCAAATCCTTCCTGCTGCCTCTTCCTGAGCACGGCATACAGCTCACAGATTCATCATCAACTACAGGACCTGAATAGACCAACGTGCCTTTCAGAGGCCAAGGAATTTCATCTTCCTCAAAGACAGTAACCTTGAAAACACTATGTGAGTGCTTCCCAGCATACAGAAGGGAATCCCAAATCAGGAGGACAGACATAACTCTCACAGCCCCACTACTGAACCCAACCAACTGAAAACCAAGCAGCCACAAAAACACCCTATCTGACTGAGGAGACGTGTATTAACCAAACCTGTCGCCTTCTGAACTGCTTAGACAAAGTAAGCTGTACGTGTTCTATGGCTGGCTAAAAGCACAAGAGCTCCATTAAAACTGGGGAGCAACCTGTGCACTCTTCTGAAATGGGCAGTGGGTAGCCAACTCCCGGTCTCGTTCAAGAGGCTGAGAATTCTACCACTGACGTAAGGCGGCAGAAGGATCATGCTGGAAAAGCACACAAGGATTTCTTGAGGTCTGTCCAGTCTATAAACAGCCAGCCACATAACTCAGTGACACACTGAAAATCCCTGGACACAACTCAAAAATATTCCGCACAAACGTGACAAAAACATTCCTGTGCTGGCTGTTATAGCCACAAGTACACCCCTCGTTACTGGACACGAGGTTTGTCGTTCACCGCAACCTATGCCGGGTTTATGAGGCAAAACTCGTTTGTTTTACTTGTTTTTGTTTTGTTTTTTAACACACAATGTGCCAGACCAGGCTCTTCTCTTCAGAATCATCAGAATTCTTCAAATAGTCTTCAAACACCCGTATGATGACGAGTATGTTTTGACAAGTCAGAGGGATTTTTATTCCCAAATCAATACTATTACACAAGTAAATAAAACGTTTTCCTGTACAAACTATCTTATATCACATACTATTCTACTCAAACAGCATTTTAAGCTATGTTTGGAGACTGAAACTCCACCGCTGATAGCTCACAAATGGACAAGAAGATACAGAGTGCTTTAACATTATTACTGTCTTCCATTCTAATTGCACCAAATCGGTCCATTTTACACAACAGGAAACTGAGATGCAAAAGGGCTATTTCCTGTACTGCATTTGTAATTTCATATTATGTAAAGATACTGACCAAGCGTATTTAGAATTCAGAGTTTGCTCATCGTATCACCTAAGATCATGTAGAATATGAAAGATACTACTTTTTTTTTTTCAAAGTGACAAAGACCAGGACAAATAAAACACACAAGAAAAAGACAACCTCTCCCAAAACCACCCCACAAAACACCAAAAAAACCCCAAAACAACCAAACAAAACAAAGACAGGCAAAACCAAAACCAAACAAGCAAAAGAAGCAAAAAGCATAAAGACTCAACCAACAATAACAACAAAACTCACCAAAAAAAACCCCACAGTGCAACAAACCACAGACCAACAAACTTATCAGCAAGATTTCCTGGAACATTGGACATTTGTCATGTTACTCAACTGCACGTATCTCAGCCTTTTGGCCTACACAGAATTTGAAGAGAAGCATGCATAGTGTTTTCTAAAACCTACCACCATATTTTATTCTAAGAATGACAACGACCAGCCCTCTGCTCTAGATACTTAAGCATACGTGTCTGTTTCATTTGGCTGACTGAAATTACAGCTTTTCAGAACTGAATTACAGCTTGATGACATCATGTAAACAGTAATGACTTGTCCTCTCATGTGAACAAGTGGGCAAAGGTTAGCAAAAAAAAGCCTCAGTGATAAAAATGATGTCCGTTAGGACGCTGCCCCTTATCTTCTGAAGCTTCTCAGAAGGGAAACTGGAGGGCATGCGACAGCAGAACAGAACAAGCATCTAACACATTGTGAGGAGCCTGAAGAAACCCCACCTCTGTAGAATACAGAGATCTGTTGCTTCTATCACAGTGCAGATGATATTAAAACAAAGAGTGTAGTGGGGTTGCTTCTGCCAGCCCTTTGTAACACTCAGCATAGCAATCTGGGCCACAATCCAAAGCTTAATTTAATATAGCAGGCATCTGTAACATCATCTCTGTTGTGCTAAGACTACTGCTGTTGAAGTGTGAGAAAGTATATAAGCTAAAGATATATATGCAAGATAAGAAAAAGTAAAATCACGGACAGGAGTGTAATCAAGACAATGATTCAAGGAAAGAAATACTGACATGAAAAATAACACACAGCTGAAAAATTCTAACAGGAAAACGAAAGCAAAGAAATTCCATGTTTTGTACCATTTCTACTCTCTGTGGGGTCCCAGTGCTCCTGCAGATGTCCATGAAAGTGCTCTTCTCCCTTGATTATGATTCACTAATATCCTGCAACAGTTGGAGAAAAGTGTTGACGCAACAATGAGTGCCACACATCTTCCTTTACAGCCCTCTGGATGATTTAAGAGCAATTATTTAAAAGTCATAAAGCTGGTCATCTATGGGAGTGAGTCAGAGAACTAGGAAGTGACTTGTGTTCTAGACCACCTGTGTGGACCTTACAGTCTTTGGGCAGGATTCCTACAAGGCCAAAACTATTTCTACGACTGACTGCTTTGAGACACAAGCTCTGTTGCCTGCTGATTGAAAAGACACTGTAATGCAGAGAGAGGTGAGGCCAAAGAAACATGCTGTTCCACTGGCCATCTTTATTTTCACACAAACATTATCAACATATTTTCAACAGCCTATTACCACGTAACTATGCAAGTAACAGTTTGTTGATGTTATCACGGTAAATAAAAACCCAACATTGTTATGTTTATAAGCATAAACACTCAAAAATATTGATCACAAAGATACACTTTATCTACCATTTGGTAACACCTAGAAACAAATAAGGCAAAATATTTTTAAAACACCACCTATATTTGTAAAGGTCTTCCAGGCACCTTATGAGCTTGGTTTATTTATTCCCCAGCCCTCTCGAGAACTTAGCCAAATACTCATAAAGTCATATCAATGTTAAATTTCCTTCTGGATGCTAAGTACTGCTAGTAGTTGAACATAATCCAAAAAGTATATAATTCGTAGACATATGCTATGGTCTCTTTCTGCAATGCACACTCTAAAGAAGACAAAAGTAAACTTTATCATTCCTATAACTTTACTCCTGTTCAGTCTTAATGCCTGTTCTTTATAGTAAGTGATTCATGATAGCATGTGGGTGGAATATGAAAACAAAAGTCTGTTCCTCTGCCATGGCTGTACTGTGTGCCAAGAAGTTAATTCCATTATTCATGCATTTCCAGAAGAGGCCAGGTGGACATGGGCACATCCATAAAGCAGACTCCCTAGTAGTTTTCATATGGGGATTATTTCTTATCAGTGGGAAGGGGAAGCTTTATCCATCTGCCAGAAACTATAAAGGTACCACTGGCACCTTCTAAGATGAAATCAGAGCAAAACTAGTAATGAAGGAATTTTTCAGATTGTAAAAAGATGGTTACGAACCATCAGAGGAGGAAAAACGTAGTACCTCCAATTCTGACATTTGTGGGATCTAGGTTCATACTACAACACTAATATACACATAATAGGCTTTTAGTCATCTTTAGTAACTACAGCACCATGGCAGAAAACTGATGCTCTTGATAAAACCTAAGTGTTTCACAATATGATTTAGCCAAGTCTGGTCACACTTTTTGGCATGAACTGGCAGAGAATGCCCATTGGTAAAAGTAGCTGCTACAATGACACCTATATATGGGAGAGTACCAGAGCGTTTTAAATGTAACTTCATAACCTCATAGGCATCTTTGCAGCTGAAGACAAACAATGAGAGTTGTAGTACAAATTGTGACATAGAAAATACCGACCATCTTGTCAATTGGCTCCTCAGACATGAAACAGACTGTAGAAGGGCTGACTCTTAGCATTTGTGGTTTGCAGCAACCAATAGCCCAAAGCATTCGGTTCGCCACGAGTGAGCGGGAAAAACTGCTTAGGTATGTCCAACATGCTGAGTCCTGAACACCACTGTGCGGTGCTAGAGACTGAGATTGGCTTGGCCTTCACTCCCGGATGACTGCAGCACTCTGTAGTCAGGACCAGAACAGAGCTTACTGACCTGCGCTGCACTCTCACTTACTTTTAGGAACACATATGATGCTTCACTCTGCGCTGCCCATCACACTAACTCTTCACCTGTACAGAAGTGTGATAAACAGCTTCAGATCATCTGCACAAGTTCAAAGGAAGAAACTGCAAGAATATACAAAGTAAGATATGATGACAGATTCTACCATATCACCGCTTCTGTGCACACAGGTCCAACAGCTCAGCCAGCTCTCCCAGCCACCAGTTTACAGCTGTGCCACTCTGGCACCACAGTGGCAGAAGGGGTGGAGGGCACCACCTTTTTTATCTAGTTCAGACTAGAGCTCCTGCATATCTAACTACAGCCTTGGATTCAAATTTTTAGGCTCTACCCACTAATAATGGTTATCAGTTTGCTCTTCATAATGAAATCCACCATCCCCAAAAAGAAGTCAGGAATTTCACTCAAGGAGCAGTAACATGGAAACACAGAGGCAGATTCTCAACTATCTAAAGTTCAAAGTAATTTCTTGCAAACCTTGGCACTTTAAGAACTTTCTAAACAACATTTAGCACGGTATTTTAAGTTGACCACAGGAAGCACAAACAGGAAAGTCCAGAAGTCTTGTCTACCCCTCAGGCACTTCCTGCACTAGTGACAAAAGTATAATGCAAAACTGCAAAGAAAACGCTTCATGTTTATGTTATGCTTTTTCTTCCTTTTAGGCGAGAAATATTCATTCATCAAAAACCGCCGTCTGGAAGCAACAATGCCCAACTGTGTGTCGTTGTCCGGCTAGATTCAGAGCTGCTGAATGCGTGTCTCCAATAAAAGAAGCTTGGGAGTCAACTCCAAGAATGAGCCAAACCAAAGTCATACTCTTAGTTTGACACTTGATCTAGTAGATCACCCTTTGCTGAGGGGAAATTACCTATATTCCTCTATGCTAGCCTTGTAGTCACTTAGCTGATGGAAGAAAAATCTCAATGGTCCCTTTAAGAAGAAAACAGATGAGTCAAGCATTCCCATGTTAAAAAAAAAAAAAAAAAAAGACATTACAAACAAATCAAAAGGCCGTAAATGGTTACCTAGTTGCCACAGCTATGCAATATCCCAGATCATAATGAGAGTGAACAGTAAATTCTCTCTTCCTGCTCAGGCATCTAGGCAATAATAGAAAGAACGGATAAAAAAAAAAAAGACATTCACAAAAACTTTTTCTTAAGTACGAATCTCTTTTTTTCCTTCCGAAGTGGCCTAGAGGGCCTTACTTTAAACTCACGAAGCAGAATCTGTAACAGCTGAACTAAGTCACAAAGTGTGTTTGTTCCAGCCGCAATTTGACTCTTCCCTGCAGTATGAGTTGGGCATGTGCTAGTAATTCATTTTCCACCACTGCTTCATTTCCACAGACAAGAAAAGGAATATGTGCGCTAGCAGGTAGACAATGCACGCTCTCTTTTAGGTACCTGACTTGGATGACTGGAGAAGCAGGATCTTGAAGTGTCTGCTCCTTAATCTAGACACTGCATCTGATCTCCACTAAGCATCAAACAGGGATGCACCTCTGCACTGTTTCCTTTCTCATGGTGATTTGTGCTTGCTACTCTCACTATAGTCTCTACAAGCTAAGTAATCAGCACACCTCTCTACTGTTCCCCATAGTTCTGACAATCCTGAGCAAGAAAAAAATAGTGACCAAAGATTTAGAATTCTTAACCATTAAGGTTATTTTGTGTGTATTCACACTCTCACAAAAACCCCGTGCTGGATTCAGAGAAAGCTTACATTTGTTTGGGAGAAGTTTTAGTGAAGACTTCTGATGTTCTCAAAGACCCTCTCATGCATTGAAAAAAAATAACATATGGGGTTTCTCTCTCCGTAATCATGAGGCCTCAATAGTCTCTCGCTTCATGATGCTTATTACCACAGAGGGACAATTGGTGTTCATGTTTCTACTAGCTTTCTAGTGTTCAGTACTATCTGCAGAGTCTTCAATGCTCTTTCCTCAAAAAATGCTTGTCATTTCAGCACAAGTCTTGCTACGGGGAAAGATTTATTGTACACTGTTATGTTCACAGACTTCAGCAATAAGCTATCAACTATTCTGTCACTATAAAAAAAAAAAAATCAGAATACATTTTTTTTTAACAAAAGTCTTTTTGTCCAGAAGGCCTACATAGGATCAGCAGACTGCACCAGGAGCACACTGGTTGGGCTAAGAGATTTCAGAATGCAAGAGAGCTATGTACATGCATCGGCGATGCCTTGGGCTCCAGTTTAACAGCTTCTCTCTCTACATCAGGAGAAGGATCCTGTACTTGACAAGAGCTAAAATCAGGCAGGGAATGTAGCTTACTAACTCACCTTGTAAAGCTGAGGGACTGCAAGTGAATAAGTTCAGTGAATTTGACTTCTTCAGATAATGTGCAGATAACAAAAGGCATGATGAGTCCTGGGGCAAGAAGAGTAGATAAGCTCTCTAAAATGCTCATGATCTTTCAGCTCCTTAATAACATCTTGGCAGCATCAATTCAAAGCAGATCACTTCCTCTAATCCACACTAAAGTAGTTCTAATGCCATATTCCTTCCGCAGGAAGTGTATTTGGCTGATCTTTCGCCACAGACATAGCCCAGATTGTCAATCTTCTCCGTACCCTCTCTTTTCACAAAGGCCTATCTCCACTGGCATTACTCCTTCAGGTAGCAGATCCATGGTGATCTATTTGCAAATCCTTCCAGATGGCAGCTTTCTGCTGCAAGCATCCAGAGCCTCATGACTCCCGACTGAAAAGACTGTACCAGTTAAATCTATTCCAGCTGATTAGCAAGAACCCATTTAGAAAGAAAATTCCACTACATGACATTATATTCCCCCACTCCAGAAGGTTCCAAACTATACTTGGAACTATAGTTATCTGAGACATGTCTTCACTGTAACCTAGAGAAACACACAAAGTAATTTACATTAAAATGCCATAAAAATGTCTTCCGTCTGCAGTATTTTTTTCTGCTCAGATCAAACTCAATTATGTATTGGTGAAACTAAAAGCAGGGAAGTATCCATCATGATTTAACACATTCTGGCACATAGAAGACATCTGTGTCTCCTGAGTCTTGAACCCTTGAGATCTACCACCTTTCATCAGCACTAGTAGGATCATCAAAGGCAACCTTTGGAAAAAAAAAAGAATTAAAATCCTATTAACGAGATCTTAACTACACCTAGAATCTGCTGTCACTTATATGGGGTTGCGGGACAAACCCACACAACTTGTGGCCTATATTCTACATAAAGAGTTCTGCCCAAGGTAAAAAATAAAAGCAATCTGCCTTATATACTACTTATTTCAAAGTCTTACTGAAAATCTGTAAACACTGTGTTTCATTGCACTGAGAACTGGTAGCTAACTAGAATATACAAAAAAAAAAAAAAAAAAAAAAAAGTGAATATTCTTACATATTGAAATATTTGGAGGAGTGTAGGATCATTCTACTTTCTCAGGCATGCCTTCCCATACAAGACTCCTATCTCTTAGCAAGTGTATATCTAGATAATCATTATAATATATATAGATAATCAAGTGTTCCATGCTACTTCAGGCAACATTCTATTCCTGATGCTAGTGGGAAAATAAGACACTAGAACTGCCTTTGACCATTTGTCTTTGCTGGGCAATGCTATGCCTATTCCGCACTTCAGAAAACCTGTTATTTAGGGACAAATGTACATAAGCGCGTGTGTTGCACCTAAAAGACCACTTCTTAAAGGCTGGGCTTTTTTCATGCAGACTACCATTTGTTGCTTTGCAGATAACAGATTCTGCTTCTTGCACACAAAGCCACATAAAAAGGGATTTCAGGAAATAATGGATTTCACACACATGCCCAACCAATGGGTTTTCGGTTTAAGACTCAGACTGCCTGCAGGTACTGCTGTGCTTTGTCTGCTTCCAGGAAAGGAAATAAATCTTATCAAGAAGTAATTAGGAAAGGGAGCAAACCGTACTGTCAGCTGAGCCAATGCAGGTATACAATTCCCTCTCCACTGCTTACTTGTTAAATAAACTGACCCAATGACTCAGTCATTGCCACAAAATGATGCAATGTGTAAAAATTCTGAACTAGTAACCTCCAATATTCTTTGAGCACTTATGAATAACCCCTGCATTAGTCAGGGAGCAGCAAGTACAAGCTGCCACTGCCTTTGTGAGTCATGAACAAAAGATACTTGGCATCTGTTACAGCCTTGTGTAACCCTCCTCCTCTTCTACTCCAAGCCAGTATTTCCCAAACTGGGTACGTTGTATGAGCACATTTGTGTTGCTGAGTACATCCTTACTACATCCCATCAATGACACATCCATGTGTGTCCCAATCAACTAGAGCCCCATGATCCGTGCTCCTCTCTGTTTACATAAATCTATCCATTAAACTAGATGCACATCTGCATTGCATCTTTATCCAGCTAACCTTGACCCGAAGACACATTGAGAGTCTAAGTTAAGCAGTCTAGTCTTACACTTCCTGTAGGTTTTCTGCACCAAGAGAACTCATTAAATTTATTGGATTACAAACAACACCTTTCTAATTATGCAGTCTTCACTGGCTTTGTCAGTCCTTCTGTCCAAAGGTGAACTTGAAAAACTATTGAGCCTTGGAACTGTAGATTAACACCAGGCCTACTCAAAATGTCTAGATATTTTTCAAACCTAAACATTAACTAAATTGTCGTCTGCAGGAATTGCCTACAAAAACTTTAAAAAGCTTCTAATTCCCTTTAAAAAAGCATTAAACACAGTCTAGAGAAATCTACCAGTGTCTAGAAAGGCAAGGCGTATGCTACAGTTAAGCAACATTAATAATTTAAAGAAGTATAAAGCAGGTTTTCCCGCTGTAATTGTAGACATTGTTTAGACAAATGTATCACTGGTAAGGTGTGAAAAAAGTGAGATCACTATTAACTAATGACAGAACCAGTGGGAATGGACTGAAGTTGCAGCAGTGGAGGTTTAGATCAGATATTGGGAAGAAATTCTTTACAGAGAGAATGATGAGGCAGTGGAACAGGCTGCCCAGGGAGGGGGTGGAGTCACCATCCCTGGAGGTATTTAAGAGGTGAGCTGACCTGGTGCTTCAGGACAGGCATGGAGGGGGTCATTTGTGTTTTTCGAATGGGTGGATATTTAGGTTTGTTGTTGTTGTAGTTATGGTTGGACTCGGTGATCTAGAAGGACCTTTCCAACGATTATTATTCTATGATTCTCTTGGGTATGGAGCTTTGGTTGGTTTGTTTAATAAAGTTAGAACTGATTCAAGCCTTAAGCATGAGAGTTAATATCTCCAAAGAGTGTGGGCTAGAATAGATGTTTACTTCCTGCCAGTGCAGCACTCTTCAAGTTGGCATTTGTGTCAATCACTACAGATAGTAGGTATCAATGGACATATATAAGAATTTATAGCTATTAAAATATCAATAAATTCAATAAAGCTTCTTCTCTACAGAAAACACAAAAGCAAGGGTTTACTCTACCATGCTTACTGTTTTACTGATGTTGTACTGCTTTGCATGGATCACTAAGACGACAAGAAAAAACTGAAACTGCAGTCAGCCCACAACACTCCCAGCAGGCAATTTTATGCAAGGTAACTGTGGAAGGAGCTTATGAAAAAAATCAGAACAGCAAAGATGAAGTGTACCATCAAGGCAAGCAAAGCCCTTGGCTATGTGATCTGCAATTCAAACAGCTGATTCTTTGCGAAGTGAACTCCCTTGATTCCTCACAAATCCATGGTAGCTGCTGGTATTTTTAAGGATTTCCCATTACAGTTTGTGATGCCGTAATGTACCTGGACAACCTGGACACACTGCAGAGGGAATGTCCATCATCACCATGTCTAGGAACTAGAGCTGCTTTCTTGCACCGGCACACACCAATAATACTAATACTTACTTATAATAATCAGATTCATATACACTGCTTTGTAATTATTCACTGAAGATGCATAGAACAATGAAAGGAGAAATGGGAAATGCATTACTTCATGCAAGAATCTAGTAAAGAATTTAAATGCCATTTCCTCAAGGATATTTAGAACCTTTACTACGAAAGCAGAAGCTGAAGCTGCTTCTACCACTGCTTCAAAAAGACAAATGTTAGAAAGTAACTGATAATTCTATCCTTAGCTTTTTGCTTTCACATCCTCAATTATTCTTCCCATCCAGCTCCAGCTGTAATCTGAATGCAGGAATTTAAGGTATGTTGTAGATGGCCAGTGACTTCCCCCTTACACTTTGATATGGAGCATCATCCTTTTACTGCTCCAGGTCATGGTTAGTCTGACAAAACCAGAAAAGTCTTTTCTGGTCCCAAGAACACACCTCTTTTCTATACAACACATCAAGAAATTTTAACTTCTAATTACTAAAAAAAAAAAAAAAAAAAAAAAAAAAAAAAAA
>JAOEGS010010157.1:20925-34426 GCA_025447755.1 Corythornis vintsioides
TATACAACACACCAAAAAATTTAAACTTCTAATTACAAAAAAAAAAAAAAAAATAAAAAAATAAAAAATCACTCAAAATTGCAAACAGCTTTCATAAAAAAAAAAAAAAAGCCACATAGAACACCTTGGTATTTACCAAATTCTAACATAAGCATGTATTTACTTAAGTCTAAATACTTGAAAGCTGGCAAGGCCAGGATACAAGCCAAGCTGCACTGTTACACCTGGCAGCTCCAGTAAGCCCAGAGTTACCTTCTCAGCAACACAAGCCCAGATCTCTTAAACCTGAGGTGGAAAGGAATTAGCATGCTTAATTAAAAAAAATAATCTGATGTTATAGATGCAGCTGGGAATTTGTGTGTATTTGGACAGCACACCTGGGTTAATGCTTCTCTAGCCTCTACAGTTTAAGCAGTTATGTCGGAATGGTAAATAAATTTAAAAAAAAAGAAAAAATACTAATGGGTAAAAATCTCAGAGGCCCCACACACTGCTGAATAAAGTACCCTCACAAACTACCTGTGCTCTTTGAAGACAGGCAGTGACATCTGTTCGATACATAAGTGGTTCCTGATACCCTGAGTCACCAAGTGAAGCTGCTGTTTCCACACAGCACTGACTGATACCTGGAATTGATGACAAGGCTGTGGGAGCAGACTTAAAAGGAAAAAGGGCAATCAGTTGAATACTGAATTCCCCTCTGATCAGTACACACTGGGCCATATACATCACCCCCCACTTCAGACAGACAGAAGGCTCTAAGAACTCAAGGCTCTCAATCACTGGAGACTGATCATCTCCAATTTTTGCTTTGTATTTATGTAAAGCTATTTCTCTTTCGCAGCAGCAGCTTGGTGGACTTCCATTTTCTTAACCTTAAGGATGCAGACAGTTGTCATAGAATGTTAAAGGGTTGGAAGGGACCTAGAAAGATCACCCTGGCAGCGTATCAGCTTCATAAAAATAAGATCTCAGGACTATTGCACTAATGGTCCTTGATGAGCATGAAAACATTTTAGAAAGAGTTGAAGGCAAATATTAGAAGTATACCTTGCCTTGTCAACTTTCAACAAAACAACAGATGACATATTAACCTCACACTGACTATGCCTTATAGTACTTCTCCATTCCCTTAGTCTCTTTGATCGGTAATAAGTAGAAAGGGTTTGTACCCAGAACCACTGGTGGCTCAGTAAGCAGTCCAGCTTTGCCTCTCATCGTTCCAAGCAGAGGAATCAGCCATAAACGCTTTTTTTTTCCCTTTTCCTCTGATTGGCAGTTGCCATATAAACACGGAAAGTGGTCCTTTCTCCAATAAAAGGAAAAAAAAAAAAAAAAAAAAAAGAAAAAAAGAAGCACCCTACAGCTGGAAAACTTTCTCACAGAGAAACATCTAACCTGCTTATCAAGCTTCCTTTTTGCAGTGCCCTGTCACTTTGGGTCAAAAAGGTCAACAATGCCCACTGATCTCCAAGTGATCCTCCTGACTCCAGTGCCTCTCTCTGATGTGGAAAAATCACCAAAACTTATACCAGAGGCTCTTAAAGGTCCAGCTCCCACTCCGTAACATTTGCAAGGTCCGAGCTAGTAGTTTTACAACTGTGGAAATGTAATGCTTTAGCAGACCACAGGAGGGGACCACTGGTGAAACAGTATTGATCACAGGTGGAAGAAACAGTGCTTAAGAAAGTCACTGATGTTGGTTAAGATAACAGCCCCTCTCAACTGCATGTAAAATACAGGTTGAGGGTGAATATGGCTCAGAGAGCTGCCCTTCTATCCATCAGAGCTTACCTGTTCTGAAGCAAATTTCTCTAGGAACTCTACCGGCCAGTTACAATGGCGATGTAAATACACAGTGCTGAAAGATCCTACCCAAATAAAAGTAAGAATTGCTAGTCTCAGGAAATCTTTGTGGGGCTGGACTCATCCATCCCTTGTGAAGGACTGCAGCCAGACTGCTCAGCCTTGCTGGCCAACACAAAGCACCTGTGGACCTGTCCCCTCTGATACAACTGGAGCAAGTTCAGAGGAAGACAATCAAGCTGGTGAAGGGTCTGGAGAACAAGTCCTGTGAGGAGAGGCTGAATGAACTGGGATTGTTCAGTCTGGGGAAGAGGAGGCTGAGAGGAGACCTTATCACTCTCCACAACTACCTGAAAGGAGGTTGTACTGAGGTGGGGTGCTGGCCTCCTCTCTCAAGAAAATAACGTCAGGATTAGAGGAAATGGCCTGAAGTTGCACCAGGAGAGGCTTAGACTAGATATTGAGAAGAATTTCTTCACTGAGTAATCAGACACTGGAACTGGCTGGCTAGGGAGGTGGCAGAGTCACCATCCCTGGAGGCGTTCAATAAACATGTAGATGAGGCACTTCAGGGCATGCTCTAGTGGGCTGCTGAGGTGGGTTTTGGTGTTTAAGGATTTTTTAGTTTAGCTGGGTTTTGTTTGTTGGGTTTTTTTTGTTGGTTTGTTTTTTTTTTTCACCCAGTGATCTTAGAGGTCTTTTCCACTGTGACAATTCTGTGATTCTGTGAACTGACAGCTCCTAGTTGCCAGCAATGGTCCTCAGAAGACTGGCAGTGCCCTGGGACCCACCTAAACCAAGTGTATATCAGCTTTGACCAATGCACGTGGCTTGATCTTTCTTGCTTAGTTATACACAGATGAAGCACAATTGCATTTTCCCTGTTTCCACAGAAAAGAAGCATTGAGGGTGACTCTCAGGCTCAAGATTTCTCTCATTCCTGCTTTCCAGTCTAGTATCTTCAGAGACAGAAGCCTGATCTAGCATACACTTAAGGGGAGGGCTAGCCTCTTCTGAATCCTATCCAACCTGAAATACTGGCTTTGTTGGCCAGAGGCCCAGGTGAGGCTGTAACTGTGACACTACCTGCAGTACCTTTGCTTAACCTTTTCCCTCCCACATAGCCAGAATGCATTTCAGATATATTAACATCTTAGCAAAGACAATTTCATATACAGTCTTTTATTTCTCTTTCCAGCTGAGCATGCTTAACACACTGTTCCGCAGCAACTGCAATTAGTACAGTCTCTCCCAACTCCGAGTCTGATGTCAGGCTGCCTTTGCAAGTCTTCAGTTTCCCGAGAGTCCCCAGGGACAGAAGCTGCAGTGCCAAGTGCCTCCAGTCTGTCTCGGGGAGGGGTGCAGCAGCATCCTCACCTTTGGACAACTGCTCGCTCTGTTTCACCCCTCCTGACTCAATCTCAAGGAACAGTAAAGTGAGCAATGTACTTCTTTCTTACTATTTGGTCCAAGCAAGATTCTGTAGGCTTCCACATATGCAGAATCTAGATTCTGTGCACTGACTTACTTTCAGGCAGAGAACCCTGAAACTTCAGGTTTATAAACATTTCTCTAGCTATGCCACAGCTAGATGACTGAAAAAAAAAAAAAATATTTAAGTGTTCAAACAAATTCCTGGGACATATATCAGAAGCTGGGGCTGGTAGTTAGTGAAGATCATTGGCTTTAAGCACAGCAGTTTATTTTTTCAGGAGTTTCTGTCTTTCACTCCTTATTGGGGAAGATGACTCTGCAATGGTAAGAGGGTTTTATTCACCACAAAAAAAAAAAAAATCCCAAACCCAAAAAACCCAACAAAACAACAACAACAAAATAACCAAACAAAAACAAAACAAACTTTCACAAATACGTGAAATTCCTCAGTCTAGGATTTTTGGAAGGGAATGTTTTAAAAGGTAATCACTATGTTGTTTTTAAGTATAGAGAAAGGAAACAAAGCACATATATTCTGGGCAGGGTCATCTGGAAAAATTAAATTCAAGCAAGCTGGACAAAGGCAAGGCATTCCTAAAGCCTTCTGTTTTCCTGTGCTTAGTACAAATTGGATTGTATGACAATTTTGGGTGGGAGAGACCTGAAGAGGTCTCTAGTCCAACCTCCTTCACCAGGCAGGATCATCAGCCATTAGGTCAGACCAGCTTTCTCAGGGCTTGATTCAGTCTGGTCTTCAAAACCTTCCAGGGACAGAGATTGCAAAACCCCTCTGAGCTTTCACCGTTTCCTCCTTTAGTATGCCCATCTTTCATAGTGACATCTTCTCAAACCTCTTCTGTCATCTGACTTGTGCTTGCCTCCTTTTTCCTTTTGCTCACCCTTCTCACCTTCATCATGTCATATGCTACAATAAAAATCCTGGCATTTCAGCCACCCGTGAAGGAATTCCAGGTGAATTCACAGTGACATATGGAAAATGCTGTCAGACTGCTTCCCCACCCAAGGCAAAAAAGTATCTCAACTTTTCAACAACAAAGATTACAGACTGGGATATCCCAGCTACCTTAAATCTGACTTCAGCTGTCAAATCTTACTTCAGATGACTCAGGGTTACTCAGCTAATCAGGACAAATCATCAAGCCAACCCTTTCACTTTGGCACGGAGAAATAATGGCTCTCGTGACATTTCCTCCTATTCACTTGCTTGCCAAATAACATGGTTGACATATTCTTTACTAAATCAACACCAGCTACCAGAATCTGAGGTACAACCAAGCCACTCCTGTTTCTCTCAATGTACGGATAGCAATGGTACAGTTTAAATGATTTCCCAAAACTGTAAATTCAAACTATTAAATACACTTAACCTAACTTTTATGGCATAGAATATTCTTAGGCATCTCCATTTTCAAAAGGAGTAAAGCGGCCTTTGAAAACACCATTTGGCAAAAATACCCTGGAGAATACAGCCACCCTGAAGCCTTGAGGTGAGATACAAAGCCCTGCTACCCTATTCTGGCCCAGCCACCTGGTGCTGAAGTGAATGACAGACCAACCAGCCTTACAGATCCAGATGGAGACTCTGGCTATTCATGCAACCTCAAAAAGGAAAAAGAGAAAGCTCAAAATAATCTCTCTTATCTAGGCTAAATCAAATTTATCCTACTATCCATAGCAATTTGAAAGCGTGTAATGAAGGGCATTAGGAAGTTTGCCAGGTATTGCACAGCAATTCCTCAGCAAGCAAACAGCTAGGGAAGGCACTATCCCTGAGAAATTTGCCAATATCATTCTCCTCAAGCACCAAGTGGTGGGGCTGCATACTCAAGAACCATTTATCACCACAGGTAATGTGCTCTAATGGTCTAGTGTAAATTTTGTTTTACACCAAACACATATTACGAAAAACAAAGCACACCATCTTAATCAATTCCATTCCTGTGTACTACCTCCAACAGAACCCACTAGCAAACATGGAATTAAAACACATTAGAAACAGGGCAGAGGAACCTTCACCTTCTGTTCACTGTCCGCTAGGGAGTCAGCCTTCAGCTCTAGTAACATGTCACAGATGACAGGATGATGGGTGTCTACCTGCTCCAGGCCGTCATCCTCCTCCTTCCTCGGACGTGCAAGAAACATGGCATGCTGGACAAGCCCTTCAGAGCCACTATGAGCTAACCCTTCCCTGAAGGGGCACCTCTGCTGGTGACTTTATGGGATCTTAGGCTGCTTGAAGTCACCTGTTCCTTACACTGTGTGTTTGCTTTAAAATAACCTGTAACCGACTCATGCTGCAGACTGATTTGAGAACCTCCATGCCTTAAAATGTAATGCATGCTCTCCAACAACTCCCAGAAAAATGACCGGAAGGAAAACTAAAAAGCCTGAAAACAGCTGCTGCACTGAGCTGTGTTCCCACTTAGGACTCGAATAGAAATGGTACCCCCCACCCCAGCAGATGTAACAGCAACCTAACCTACTTCACTTCAAAGTAGTTAGCTGGTGGCTCTCACTAACACAAAAGCATACCCTTTTGTTCCTCAGCAATCTCTTCTTATACTAAAAATGCTTAAAGGAGTTGAATAAAAAAGTAAATAAATTAATCTTCCTTTCCTCCAGCCAGTAACAGAATAATCACAAACAAGCAATGGCTGTTGCTATTTCTTACAGAAATTACTGTAAAAGGAAAACTGCAAGTACATCAAAACTATCGAACTACATCAACCTGACTGGAACTATAGTAACATTTCAAAGTCATTACCTGTACACTGCAGTGAAAGTAACTGCTATGGCCTCTACTTGCTTTAAGAAGCAGTAGAACTTCATTGCAGAAAACACAAGTTAATGCATCTGAGAAAATCAACATAAGTCAGGCCTATGCAATCCCAGAACTGACAGTTATGGCTCAGAAGAGACAGTGAAATTGTGCCCTTCACAACTGACAGCTCAACAGGGGCAGCTGTCACCTAGAGACAACAAAAGGTAAAAGCATACAGCCAGTCAGAGCATCTGTCTCATGCATGGCTCTGGTCTCTGCATCAGGGGTGATGCAGAGAGTTGGGCAACTACAATGATGCGAAGGACAGGAATTCACGAGGAGAGACTGACAGGGGTGGAATTTCTTTCTGGAGGAGCGAAGGATGCAGGAGACCGGAAGGATTATGATTCAGGTTAACAAAACCCATCAAGGCAGTAAACAAACTCAACATGCGGCTCTCATCACATGTAGGTATTTGCTAGTCCTTGTCATTTTAGAAGTGGCGGGTTCCTGTGGAAGCTAGCAGCAAGTTGGATTAAAGCATTTAAAAGAAAACAGTTATTCACAATGGGAGCGAGAAAATCCCAGAGCCTGTTAACACCAGTGGCTATGAAGACAGAAAGGCACAGTAGTTCAAAATGGAACCAGATAAGCACATGGAAAACTGATCTGCAACCAGAAGTTACAGGACCAGGCAGGGATAACCTGCCTGTGTAACCCAGCTACAACAGCTGTGGCTCCTGAAGGAGTGCAGAAGACTGGACCACAAAACTTTCTAGCTTGCAAGCTTTCCCCAAAGTAGCCTTTCCTATTGCCTCCACAGCAGTCCAGTTACTGGCCCAGATGGACTGTTGGTCTGACCCCTTGTAACTTTTCTCATACTATTTTTATTTCCACACACGAATCTCTTGGGTTTAATTGGACACATAAGACAACCAGAAGATTAAAATTCATAACTTCAGTTTGTGCATTGTCTTGATATTCATGCACACTCACAAGATCCTGAATGGATGTTAACTTCCATTAAACATATTTCTGAGTTGTCTTTATTTTCAATTTTCAATTGAAATGCTGGCTGTCTTTTGGGAGCCAGTCAGCTAACTTTGGGAGACCATGCTGCTGTCAGCTGCTGTAGTGGAATACAAGAATATCTGACAGACAAGAAATACAGTTCTTAATGTGTTTACCAGTAACTTGCCAGAAGCTATCACCAAAGCTTGTTGTATGAGGAAGACAAGCAAATAAACAGACAAATGCTCTCATATATAGAAAGCAGCTTTGGAAAGGGCAAAATAACATATTTGCAGAGTACTGTGCAACTCTCCTCTCCCCTTCATGTGTACATTGCTGTATACAAAGCTCATTTTCAAAGTTATAAAAAGAGAAAAGAGGAATCAAAGCAAATCATTAACCCATCACCAGAAAACTTGTCCTCTGAAGAAGCTCAAAGCTCTCCATCAATATACAGAGAGCATCCTTCCCTGCTAGAGTGAAGGGATACTAAAGTAATTTGGAAATCGGGCCTCTACTACTAGAAATTATTTCACAGCAGAAACTTGAGGATAGCTTTACTTTAAAACCACTGCTTCCAGCAAGACCAGAAAGCCTGGGAGATCAGATGAGAATCAGAATGCCCCTGCATGCTAAGTCTGAAATGGAACCATACACCTTTGCTGTCAGAATAGTCTTTTGGGGAAAAAGACTTGGTTCAGCTTGTTTTCAGGTCATTTTTTTAACTTGTCAAAACACAGGCCAGGCATGTGTGCAGCAGCCAGATAACATTTAAGTAATTTCTGAAAACAACATGCAAAACCAAACATTTAATACAGATTATTATCATTTATTCTTTGATTTTAGCTTCATACTACTATCTTTGCATCACCGTATTTAATTGCACTCCACATTTCCTTCGTGATTCATCATTGCATAATAAACTAGATAGCCACTTAATGGGTGTGTTGCAGGTTTGCACAATTAACTGAGTCTATTGGACTGGAAATGACGATTTGTATTAACTGAAAAGATCATGTGGCTGCATAGTTTGTGGGTGTTGGTTTATTAGAATGGAAAGTGCCAATTAGAGAAGGAGAAAACAAACACAAACTCATTATTAATGTTTTAAAAAGAAGTATGTATGACTTCCTGGAAATGTTAATCTCATATAAGATTCGGAGTTGCTAAATAACAAAGAAAATTATTCTTCCAGTGTTCACCAGCACATAGAAACAGCAAAGGAGGAAGTGCAGACAATGCAAGGAGGACAAAACACACAGCAATCCAGAAACCAAGCAAGAGAGGGGTTTCCACCACCAAGGCCACATCCGCCATCGCCGCCTGGCCCCAGCCCCTGCCCAGCAAAGTCTGTGCCTGCTGCAGGCCAGCCACGTCAGTCACACAGGCCTCAGCAGACTGTAAGGACCACTGGGGACCAGCTGCTCTGCCCTAAGATCCTGGGAAGAAGAAAAGATGCTTCCTCAACAGAAATGCTAGCTCCCAGACCAGCTGTGACCCTGAAGGGGAGGGAAGAGAGCCAACGGTGGTCTCAAGACAATCGTGACTTCTGGACTCCTGGACGGTGGGCTTTGGCTGTGCTGCTGGCTGTGCAGTTGCAGCTCCACAACCTTGACCTTGCCCCCTGCAGAGCTACTTCCAGCCACGAAGGAATACTTTTTTCCTCCCCATATTTTAAGATCAACCGAAAATTCAGTTTGATCATGTACTCTGCTCATCTGCTTTCAACTGCTCCATCTCATTACTACAAATCTATACAAAAATGTAAAACCCAATGCCTCCAAACTGACTACAGGTTAAATATTTGACTATGGTACTCACATCATTTCGATTAACAATTAGAAGATGTTGCTTGTGACAGAATAAACATGATATAACTTAGAGGAGTTAAAAATCAAAATTTCTAAAAAAACTCAAGCTTTTTTTGGTTGCTCAAAAAAACTCCACCATCAGTTGGATTCACCCTTCAAATTAAGTGTGAAATTATTTCCCGTTGATTTTCTGCAATGGACTTAAAAGCAAGAAATTGCATAAATTATTTATGCCTTTTAAATTTCTTGAATTTGAACATAGAACAGAAGTCAATTCAGAGTTTAAAAAAAGGCTTGATATATTTCAATTTGGTATATTCAAGAAGGATAAAGTAGTTTTTAAGTTTCTTTTTGGGGGATGGAGAGAAGGAACAGGGAAACACGCAGATTCAGGTTGTATGCGTGTGTTTATGTTAAGTGTGAAGATACTGAACAGCAGATCAAAACTCTCAAAAGGTCATGTTTCTCACTCCTAAGAGCAGATTATTCCTTCAGCATTAATAAATTCTGGTTCACCTTGGAATCCGTCCTCCCCACCCCTCAACTTCAAAGCAGAGCCATTATACATAAAATATCAAGTGCACATCATGTAGAAATGCTCTCATAAGAACGTAAGCAATTAAGTAGCTGATTTTAATGCGATTATGTTCAAAGTTCTCTGCCTGTCAGGATTTTTACTAACTGCCAGCAAGTACATCCCCAGCTTTGCTTTTCCCGCTAACATGCATCAGCAACAGATGGAAATTCCAGTAACTACCACAAGGCTCAGAAATACAAACCAGTCACAGAGTTCACTCTGCAGTATTTCTCAGTGCCTTGAAATGAGAACCGTGTGGGTGTTGGAGCAAGTGCAATTGGAATCTCACTTTCTGTCCAAATACATCAGGCTGGTGAATGACGTTTGAAAAACGCTAAGAAAAAAGGGAGAGACAAGCTGGGAGATAAAAAGATATTTCATAAGGCTGTATAAGACGTTTGTTGATCATTACCGTGATCACAAGAGGTTTTTTCCCCTTCTTTTCTGCTAGGGGCCAATGCTGCTATGCAACAGCACAGTTAAAACCTTTCTTCTACACACACATATATGTACACGTTCATATATCATATACATTTAAGAGTGAAAAAGCTTTTATTGTGCCTCAGTTTTTGAGATGCCCAATTTGATATATTTTGAAGCAACCTGATGTTAAATTACCTTATTTTTTTTTTCTCTAAACAGCACAAAAGTTGTTTAGATCACACATATATAACATTAACTAGAGATGGGGGACTAGAGACATCAACATTTAGAAATACTTCTAAATATGATAAATATCAGCTATTTAACTTCATTTTATTTTAATTATTTAAAGCTGAAATTCCTAGATTAATCTTTTTTTTCCAGCAAAATCATTAGGTATCATAGCACTTGTCTTCTTGGAAAATTAGAGTTTTGCACAAAGAAGCACTGAGGTAAGTAAGCATGAAGCCCTAGAAATAAAGATAACATTGATAACCAGACATTAAAATAAATATGTCAAACTCTGACATGAAAAAAAAAAAAAAAAAAAAGCAAGTTCAGCAGCACTTTGTTGGGGATGTCTGTAGCAATGGATCAGTGCTGCAAATACAAACACACATCACAAAATATAAATGCTTGACAGACTGCTGTGTCCCCTTCCACATGCCCTATATAGGCAGCATCTCAAACATGAATAAAATTAACTTTATACTATTTGGGAATCAAGTTACGGAACTATTAATTTCTACAATGATATGCTTAAAAGGGCTTCTAAATATTGTTTCTATATATATGTCTTTTCAACTGAAAATACCGGCTCAGAATGAAAATCAGCTGTGCTTTACCCCCACTTGTCCTTACTGCTCAATCTGCTCTTACCTCCCTGGCTCACCAAAGCTACATACTACTGCACCTTCAGATCTTGTAAAATCAACAAAATCTCATTCCCCTGGTTTCAGAAGTCTCACAAATATCCACCTGATATACAAGGCATCCTAAGCTTTCCTGAGTTGTATTTATAATGGCATGCCATACATCTAGGTTGTCAGTTTTGCTTGCTATTTATTTTGTAGATATAAGCCACACCTATTGATTATATTCTATAAAAATCCCCAATTTTATCAGAAGAACAGACTATGGCATTGTCTTTAATAGGTAACAATGATAGAGAAAAAAGCACAAAGAAAGCCAAGAGCTAACTGCCACCATTCTTTCTAATTTCAGTGAAGCCTACCGCCCCATTATGACTGCAAAAGACTGGACACTTCTAAGCTTGCCAATACAAAATACCCAGCAGCTGGTATTGGGAGCTGACAATATTTAGTTGTTTTTCCAGGGATTTTCCCTTTCAGTCTTGTCAAAGAAGGGTCTGCCCACAGCAAACCATGCATCTCGTGCTGAGCAGCGCAATGTGGCGTGCCTGGAGATGGACTCATGGATGCAGGATGTCAGCAGCGCGTGTTGCAGCGCATCAGATCACCTGGGACTTGCTCCTTCCACAGATGGCCTACCTGACCTAATTTACATCCCTTATCTTGGAATCTTTGGTAGAGTAATTAAAAACTTTATCTTGTTCAAGGATCAGTTCAGAGGCCCCTACGTCAGATACTCTTGCAGTAGGCAAATCAGTTGAGAACTCTTGGAGCAAAACTCCTTCCCTGGCAGGAATAAGAGACACTACACACACACAGTATTTTGCAGTTTTCAGATGAAAGCTCGCTTTGGCTGTTTAATATTAAAGACAGCATATGAGGTAGGGTACAACAGCTTGGGCTGAGCACTACACCACTATTCACATAGAGCTTCCAGTTGTTTTGAAGAATGGCCACCACAGCACCTCTACCTGCAAAATACTGTATGAATGCATCCTATCACATTTAACTCCACCCCAAAACTAACATCTACGTAGTGAGACAAAATACACAGAAAAAGAAATAACACAATACACAACGGTCACAACAAACCATGACATGTTCTTGGGAAAGATGAAAAGAAAGTTCAGCTGTGCTACAGACTCTAACACTGCATGTGGGTTCATTCCTGGAACTTCCTTCAAACATAGTTATTCATAACACTGAACATGTGTGACACACTGTGCCTAAAGGGGATGAAAACACAACTGAGACAGTCAGCTGACAGCAAGCCCTGTGGCTTTGTAAGGAGAGAGATGGGGTGCAACCGGGCAATTAGACTGGGATTTGAGTCAGCTCCTCTGTTTCTGTCCAGCATCCTGCACTGGAATGTCTCTCAACACTGTCCTAAAAGCATCCAATCTAACGGATTAAGTGAGCTCCATGTATTTCACCAGACTAGAGCACAGATTCCTGAAGACTAGTTTACGTGCCCAAGAGCAAGAATGAACTCTGACTGGGAGAACTATGTGACAACATCTCTACAGCAGCAGGATGGATGTAATATTTCTGCAAGACATTCAAATATTACAGAATGGATGGTAAAAAACAGATGTGTCTGTGGCCATTTCTGGGAAACACAAGTGAGAACAAATATCTATTTATAATTTATCAAGTTCCATTCCAGGCTAAGCTGCTACAGAATGTGTCAATCTTTGTGTCCTTTTTTGATCTCTTCCCTCGCTCAGCTTATGCTTATGTACTGAAAAAGTCTGAGCACATGATTACCCCATCCAGGCAACATGCCTTTGAAATGGCTTTTTAATCTAGACTCTCCACTCCCTGACAGACTGACTTTTGCAGTATGTCTGTATTTGCTGTCTAGACACTTGAATATGCTAACCTCTAATTTAGCCCTCCTTTACTGACCCATGAGTTTCCTCCCTTCTGTGGGTCTTCTGGATAAACTGGAAAATCAACACAACTCATTCTGCCCTATACCTACCCAGTGTAACTGCATTCATACAAATCTGACCAGTGAAGTAAGCACATGTTCCTCATTTACAGCAATAATGAATCCTTACACTTAAAAAGCTTTGTAAGACTTCCCTAAGACTACCTCAAAGAACACTAAAGTGCTTTCCTGGAAGGATTCAGGACACATGCAGACACAAGGACCTGAGCAGAATTAAATCATTGTGAACCCAGTTATGTTGGCAGTAAATAACTGAAGGGTCCAATTGAAACATGAAAGGGAGAGAAAAATACAAATGTACCCTAGTAGAAAGCATACTGCCTTAAATCCCAAGGTCCACATAACCCAGTATTTCCCTAGTGGGGAAAAAAGGGGGAGAAAAAAAAAAAAAAAAAAAGGAAACGAGATGTTTAGGGCAGTTGGCAATGTCCTCTCCCAATTCCCAGCAGTCTCATATAAGGCACTTTGTCTACAGCCTTAATGGATTTTTCTTTCATGAGGTTCTCTGTACCTAGTTTTTGAAGCCATGTAAAACTTCTGGCATTTGCAGTATACAGACAGAGATGTAATCAAGGTACACAGACAAGAGCTCACAGAAGCAATGCTGTACTTCCACTTTAGATAGTATGTTTGCATCACAAACCACTTCCATATGCCCGAAGCATAAAAGATTTGCTATCTGTGTCAGTTTCTACAGATGACTTGAGGTAATTTAGCATTATCCAATTGCTTTAAAGTCTTGTATAGTATGAATTTACACAAAGCATGAATAATGGCCCCTGTAGGAGGCTGAATTTCAGCATCAGGTCTGAACAGTAGTATATTGTTACC